>CM075856.1:44088398-44274006 GCA_037975125.1 Latrodectus hesperus | reverse complement strand
ATAACCTATATGTGAAGCTGCTTAATTACTTAATAACCTATATGTGAAGCTGCTTAATTACTTAATAACCTATATGTGAAACTGCTTAATTACTTAATAACCTATATGTGAAACTGCTTAATTACTTAATAACCTATATGTGAATCTGCTTAATTTTTATCTCATATCTAAGTTTATATGTGGATTTCTGAAACAAACTATGCAACGAGCATAAACTAGTTTTACATAGAAATTGGTTCAATAAATGAGAACTGAGCAGGGAAATAGGAAAGGAATTGGGTTCGCATCCCCCCTCAGGATGCTCATGAGAAATAATTTCACGTTAATATTAAGTGTTGGACAAAACAATTTCAGAGAAGAAACCGGTTAATAGAATGCTAATAGTTTATAGTTGAAATTTTTTTAATTGTATAAATCTGTAATGAGAAATGCAAGAAATCCGTTAATAATACTGAACGTGTAATTCTTTAGCATATTTGTCAGGTCTATAAAGATAAATACATGAATATTATTACAGATTAGTATATTAAATTATTGAGAAGTCAGGTATTATTACCATAACATAGATATACATTTAGTGAAAAATCTACGGTTGAAATTGGATATAATTTAATTTTATGCTTTTTATTTCTATAATTTTTTCAATGTGTTTTTAATTGCAAAGTAATATTTTGCATAATTATGATGCATAATTGATCAGTGGGGATTTTCCATTTAAAAACTATTAAACAAATCTAACATTAAAAAAATTGTTTGGAAGAAGTTCTTTTGAATAAGAAATAATGTAATTTTTTCATATTTCTTCACTCGTGATACAATTAAATTTTATGAATTTACAAATCACAATAATTTGAAACAATTTTTGATTTAAAAATTTGAAACGTTTACTGTTGCATTCAGTTTATAAACAGAAAAGTTTTTAATTTATACAATAAAAGTATTTAAAAAATTAATTTTAAATACTAATTGGTTCATGTAATGAGATTAAATTTTTCAAATTTATAAGTC
Organism: Latrodectus hesperus; assembly: GCA_037975125.1. Taxonomy (NCBI): domain Eukaryota; kingdom Metazoa; phylum Arthropoda; class Arachnida; order Araneae; family Theridiidae; genus Latrodectus; species Latrodectus hesperus. Next base: position 44,272,998 of record CM075856.1, on the reverse strand, counting down.
ATTATGAGAATTTTAAATTTCCTAGAAAATGTAGAATTAATTTATAAATTTGAAAAAACATATTTCTTTCAGTTTTTAAACGGAAAGGTTTTATTTTCTTTTAACAATTTAACTTTTAATAAGGTGAAAAATAATATATATAAAAGTTTTTTTTCAGCTTTGCTTGGAAATGAATATTTTTAACGAATGTTATTTGCTTCAGAAATTTTCTTTAGTAGTAAAGATAAATTATTTAATTCACTTCTTGTGCAGCATTCTTTCATGAGCATGCTTTCAGAAAATTGTTTATTATGTAATTTAATAATAAAATCAACATTTATTTGAAATAATAGCTGAAAATGCTCGACTCCCATCAGAAGATCCAAACCTGAAATTTTGTTTTAGGTCTGCGAATTATATTTTAAGAAGAAGGAAATTGCTTTTGAGATATGCGTGGGATTTCAATATTGGAGAGACTATTTCTGCAAGAAGAATCAATATAAAAATATAACTGTATACTTTTTAAAGTATTTATCAATCAAACATTTTTTACTTAAAGCAATTTATTGTTAATGCAATTCACTTAATGTTCAAAATCAAGAATTTGCCATTTGATCTAGTTATGCCTTTAAATTTCTAATGTTAAATTTTTTTGACTTTTCTTATAATAACTAACAGGGTTAGCAATTTTGAATATCACTTTTTTAAGTCTTAATATTTTTCAATAAATTTTGGAAAATAAATATTAAAAATAGTAAAATTCTTCAGCCTTTAATTAATGAACTCATTCGTTTAGTTATTTAATGACTTAACCAATAAGTTAAAATGATAATAAATAAGTTAAGATGTTACTTTAACAAATTTAAAATTAATTTTGCAAATAAACATAATTTTAGACTTCCCTTTTCTTAATGTGATATATTAAAATATTAATTTGCTAATTTTAATGTGTCCAATTCTTGTAATATTTTCCTGTTATTATTTAATTATTATGATATACAGTCTCCTCTTTTAAGAATCCTACACAACATTATTGAACAGAAAAATTTCGTAAACATCAATATGATAATCGGTATAAAAATATAATAAATAAAAATAAAACATTTTTAACTTTAAATTGTGTTCCTGTTTCAGGTTTAATTTATTTCTTGCTTTAAAATCCAAGAAATGTAATTAAATTTTATATAATTATTTTAGTAGCCGATTACAGGGTAAACAATTAAAAAATACAATTTTGAAACATTAAAAATTATATTAAAAACACCAAAAAATACTAGTTTTGCTATTTTTCTAATAAAAAAAATGAATGTCAAGTATATTAAAATTATTCTGTTTTAAATAACCAATGAATTTCTGCTCCATTTCACCATCGCTGTTAAGCTAATTAAAAATTTTACCTGACCAAATCTGAAATTATTATGTCAAACGAAAATAATTTTTCGTTTATTCGTTTTTAATGTGACATTTTACTAAATTAAAATAATACACTTGTTGGGGTTTTACGTTTTGGTACTTTTGCCAATATAGCAGCGATGGTGATCCTTTATAATTCAAGCCTTTTCTTCCAGGGGGTTGTATTGGTAGGCAAAGACTACAATGAAAGGAATGATAGTCGCAGCAAGGGAGTTCTTTTGCAAACTGGTTAGAATAAATTATCTTCCCGTGTGATCCGGAAGAAGTGCGTCCAATGCCATTCAGCCCGGAAGTACTGCCGTAGGACTGCCACATCCTGCCGGCGGAAGAATCACGAAGGAAGGGCCATTCCTCAACAACTGCGTACAGTTGCGGGGCGTCACAGTCTCAAAAGTTGGTTTGTCTACCCGCCTTCCTGAAAGCTGCATCCCTTATAAAATCGGTCGCTCGTTGAATGGGGTGCAAACAGCACTGAAACTGGAAATCAACCATGTATAGGAGTGACGGGCATCGACATCGGCATTGGATGATACTATTATGGGAACAATGACGAAATAAAGTTTTCAGACCTGGTTCCCGATTTTATTAGAAAGAAATGAGCTCCTTAAACGCTATGAAAATAATATAATTCAACTCAATCATGTTAAAGGAAAAAACAATAAAACATACAACAAAATTTGACGTCAAAGTTTCTGTTGATGTCCACTCCCAGGCAATCTTCTGAAGGTGTGTTCTTAGAATTTCTGTTGGAGCGATTTTTTCTCCAGAGTCTGTCCTGAAAGTACAAGAGTGAGAAGAACGATTATTTTTTTTGTTCAGTTGTTCTTAAATTTAGAAACCCAATAAGAAGCTTGCCACACGGGAGTTTGCGTAACCACGGGAACTTATGCTGAAAAAATGTGACCCGGAAAAATTATATTTGCTGTTTGTCAACGGTATTTACTTGCCTGTCTTCAAAGTGCTATTTCATGCTATGAAAAGGAGTCTCATTAAGATCATCTTATAACAAATCGAACGAGGCTCCTGAATTTCAGGCGTTCCTAATGATTCAGGATCTCTTGAAATTCAGCCACGAATTGTTAGATGTTGATTCTTTTCATCCGCGTTCCAATATATCTCGATTCAATGGAACATTGGGAAAAACGTAAAAGTGTTTTCTACAAGTAATATTTTTACAAAAATTTAAAATCGTTTTTAATGGGGCAGTGTAAAAAGGAAAGATCCGACATATTTTTTCAACATCCCAAGGATTTAAGAATAAAAGTCAATTTTAAAAGGGAATAAAAAGTATAGGCATCCATTCTTGCAAGACAAATTTCCCGAATTATATGATTTTGCGATCTAAGCATCTTTACCATAAACGTTAGCTAAGATTCAAATTACTTGCCGGCTTATAAGACGCACTTTCTTCTTTGAAAACAGGCATGAAAAACGGAGGGTGTCTTACACTTCGATACTCTGTGTTGGATTACATTCATTTCTGGTAAATTCTGAGTTCTTGTTTTCACGAGGAATGCGAAAGAAAACAGACCTATCCAACTTATGCAATGGATGGTACAAGATGCTTAGTCCGGAGAGGTTTGAAGTGAATCTTCATTTGACTCTTGAGATGAGCGTTGGACTTTTGACAAGAATCTCCCAGGAACATTGGGTATTTACAGAATCTCTTATTTTGTATTTGCATTATACTTTATATTTAAACTACTACAAATTCGTTATTATGATCAGAAATAAAATTTTCTCTGTCGAGAATGAGTATGAAAAAGGTCTTATATGCCGCCCAACACGGGGTACAAACACGTTGCTTATATCAAAATTTGTAAACAGGGTTCAAGTCAGGAGCGAGCATTAAGGCGATCGACCACAGGGCAATTCGGGACATCGCCGATGTTAATTCTCACGATCCTCGTACTAAAAATACACATGTTTAATGTTAATAATAAATATGTATGTTTTACAAAAATATGCATGTTGAAGGTGATAGCGAGACAAATAACAAAAGTAGGTCGTGAGACAGAAAAGTTTGCCGACCTTCGCAGTCCCGAGAGGCCCTGGGCAAGCGTTTGGCGGATGGACAAATGTTTTATTAAAGTAGACATTCGAGTATCTTTCAAAGCAAGCATAAAAATAAAGTAAATGCATATGATGATGAGACATTTTTTTAGTTCCCTTCATACGGGAGTCTGGCAAAGTGTTAGATAACGCATGCGCGTTGCCTTCCTCCTCCTGATTATATTTTTTTTGGAGCCCACGCATACAAGTGCCAGGCTGTTATGTTGCCATTGTTTTTATTCATTTGAAATTCGTGAACAATGTACATATTAAAATTCTTTTCAATAAATTGATAAAATTTAAATTAATATCATTTTTAATTGCCACTCTGCTACGCTGCAATAGAAAATAGATTGAATTCAATTACATGTTCGCCTGGGAAAAAATTGAAACAAAAATGAAGAATTATTTGAATTAGGTAAAAGTTGAAGGACAAGAAGTTTTTGTATTGATACAAATATAAGAATAAATTTTCAAAAAAATTATTAAGTGTTGTTCTTTTACGAACGAAAACCTTGATTAACATGGAGACTTTAAATGTATACGTCAGTCCAAATGTACTTGCATTTAATTATTTTATTTTAACATAGAAACATTATTGATAGCCACTTCAGCCAGGTGAACACACTTTTGTATTCCACTTTGTCGGAGAGCGTTTATTTTCTCGCCTTGTTTACATATTTCATCTAGACCGTAGGTTACCAAAGTGGTCCAGGTGGACCCCCAGGGGTCCATAGGAGACCACATGAGGGATCACGTAGAAGTGAAATGAAAACAAGGGTTCACATGTGGGGTACACGAAACATTTTCTGGTTTCCATAATAAAGAACAAAATTTTTGGCTTGGATTTACCTATCAACATAGGTAGGTAGCATCATTCACTAGGAAGGTACTCAAAAATATTCGAGATTCAGTTCAAACACAGAAATGAATAGAACAATAGATAATAATACAAGTGTACACCATATGTCGAGACTTGCAGAGTGCCGCTCGTCCGGGATGCTTGTTTAGACCTGCAAAGGGAGGAAATGGGACTTGCGCTGTGCCTGCAATCTACATTAGTATAAATACGAATGCCAAGAACAAAACGTTACTCATTTGTTTCTGGGATTTTGAATATAAAAGTGTGACTGTGAGAGAATCAATGTCAGTGTTTGCAGTGCCAGAAAAGTAAGTATCTGCCTATTTGTTATACATATTTTTATTGTATAACGTAATAAATGTTTATAATTTTGTATAACCACAAGTCCCTAAGGAGGAAACCCTGAAAAGCTTAATCATCTATCTCGACAAAGCAGAAGCGCAACATCCTTCTTCCGTTGTTCAACAGTGGATAGGATCCGACGCGGAAACTCCGAAGAGCCCCGTTTTGGCTTCGGTGGGCCCTGCACAACAGTTGATCTGCTATCGATCGACAGGAAGGTCATGAAAGTCAATGATTCTCCCCTCTTTTGTAAGTGGTTGAGGTATCACCTTCTTTCGAAGAAGATGCATAACGGACACTTATCAGCAGATAATCACACTGTATGTTCCAAGTGCTGTTGCAACCTCAGCCGATATGGTTGCAACAACAATCCAGGAGGCACTGCTCGGCCCATGCATGACTTTGAAATTTCCACTATTTGCTGCCTTTATTGAAACTTTAACTCTGCAATTCTTTCAGGGTGCATATTGAAACAGGCTATAAAAATAATAAAAAATTATTATACTATATTTCCGTCAAATCTTTTCTCGTGGTCCAATTAAGAATGCAACAAAATGCAGTTTATCTCAGCATATGTATTACTGTTTAAGTTAAAGCATAGAATTCGTTTCTAAATTTGAATGTTACTGTGTTTTTAATTAATTTAATGCTTTATTTTCTAGGAAAATATACAGGGCTTTAAAATCTATCGATTGCCAGACATCAAGGAAAGAAAGAATTTTGAATAAGCACTTAAATACGAAGGAAATATTTTCTCTTCATTGATAAATCTCTAAGAAAATAACTGAATGCATTTTTGCTAGTGAAAAATGTGAATGCAACGCCAATTGACAGTGCTTCGAACGTAACAATGATTCTGAAATAGTTGATGGATCGAAATATCCCATGACGTGGAATAAAAACTGGTTGATCACAACCTATTTGAAATAATGCAAAAAAAAAATAAATAAATAAATAAAAAATCCTAGAGCTTAATTTAGAAATTAAGCTTTATATATATAGGACAATGTGAATTAATGGAGCTTTTGAAATGGGAGAGAGAATATATAACCAAACATAGCTCTCTTTCAATAATTCATTTCAATAGTCTAATGCAGGATCACGGGCTACTTTAAAATTTTTATTTGTCGCGTGATTACCTTCAATGATGGTTGGAGGTTAAATCAGCATAACAAATATATGTTTAGATATGGAGTTATAAAAATTAGCTTCGGAGATCACCAGTGTTTTGGACACTTACCTTCGATCGTGATCATCTTAATGCCCACTCTTAGTCTAATGTATCAGAAGCTGAGTTGGATCCTATCTGTGCCTATCTCGTCGCCAAGAGTTAAAACGCGAAAAGAAGGACACAATTCATCGCTAAGAGCAAAAATCCCGAGAAGAAGATTATAGTAAAACAAATTTTAAAACAATGCTTTGCTCATTTTAAAAATAAAATATATTTCTTGTATTAATGTTTAAACGATAGAAATAGTTTATTTTCAAATTGCATATCGGATTCATTTTTTTTCGTACTGCACATGTTTTGTGTATTTCTCTTGCATTATAGATTTTTCATAATTATTTTCCGTTGCCGCTGAGGGCAAAGTGGAAATAGGATTTTAGCAGATTCGCTGACAAACTATCTCTCTTTTTTTTTTTTTTAATAAAAAATAAATTATTCATGTGAACAGTTTAGCAGCACAATGTACTATAATAATGTAAATTCTACTGGAGATAGTCAATCCAATCCCTGATATAAATAAGCCTTTATTTTCCTTGGAGCAGCACTCAACAGTGAGCTCTCAGGCAGTAGCTGCACAAGACCACAGTTAATGACACAATTTAGCAAAAGAATTTCGTATTGGATATCCATACTATTCTTCAAGCATAATTCTAAAATTTTCTGCCGTTCTAATGATGCAGTTTGAAGCTGTTGGCAGTGTTTTTACGGAATGAGTTTCATTTTATTTTTAGGAATTGATCACTTTAAGAAATGCGAAAATCACATTTACTGTTATCAATTCCCTGATATGTATTGGTTTATCAATACTCTAATATGTATTAAGCTTAAAAATATTCCAATCTAAAAAAACCTTTTTAAGATATAATGAAAAAAATTTGCAAAGTAAGCACCTTTGATATTTTCAGGAATCAAGCAGCTCATATTATGAACGAAGAAGTAAATATTCAGTAAGGAGCAAACTTACCACTTCCCAAGAATAGATGTAGCCATCTGGGTTGAGGACGGGCAGGAAGAGGAAGTTGTATTTCTTCAGCAGCTCTGCTTCTTTGGCTCCTTGGTCTGAATTTTCGAGCAGCTGAAAGACAATTGAAAGTTTCATGCGAACAAAAGTCTCGCGCTGATTAAAAGAACTAAAAATTTACTTTTATGTTTGCTGCTACCAAAAATATCTTACGTTAATACTCTCTAGATTTTAGACTGATTAGCTTCTACTAGTTACCTTAAGGTTAATTTATAAACTACTTTTAAGCAAGTTAAATCAGATAAATTAGCTACATCTAGACAACTTAAAAGAGTTGAACGTAATAGCAATTGATTTCCAGGAACTTTGTAAAAATTTCTCAAATATTGTCGATCGTCACAATAAATATCGAGTAACTTAAAATAATTTTTAACCAGTGAACGAGAACACGAGATAATATTATTTTAAACTATTATGTGCTTTCATTTTATTTAACATCTAACGTCTGTTAAGTAATACGTTCAATGTTTTATCTAATTAGAGGCGTTGTATGATGATGCTACAACATAACTGAAACTCGTCAGAAAAAGTTACGTGACATTACTGAAGCAAATAAATTTGTCGTTGATTAAAGCTTTAAAGGAATAACCAAATCCATGGTCATGTCTGTGTTGCTGAAAACATCATCGAAGTTTCCCTGCAAACACTTGTGAGGCCATTTCTTAATTCTAAGTACAAGACCATTCACACAACATGATTGTCTTCTCTTCTGTTGACGGCTGTCCGTATGGAGTTCTGCATGTCTGTGGATTCCGATTACAACCAGCAACAACAGGGTGGGATAATCTTGGTATGTTTCACATCAAATTTAAACGTTCTGACTTATCTTGTTTCCTCAGTTGGTGATCAAACTTCAAGGATTTCCACCTTTCAGCATTACAAGGGGTGGAAGCACCTTATATGATAGAGCACCCAGTGGGTGTGCCAATGTAACCTCTAAAGTAATTTACAAGTAAAAGACTTGGCCTGTCATTTCACATGACAATCTTTGCATAAAAACCTAGTGCAAATTTTTTAACATGCACTGTATTTGACGCGAATGTTATTCACTTTGATAAATGTGTCGCAAAGCTAATAATTTGCATATCAGGGGAACAATCCAATTGTTATGGAAATTTCATGTACATGTTTGCCTTTCTGGTTTAGCTGATTTCATTGGAAGTAATGTTCTTACTGAGGTATTACACAAGACTTTCAACATACTATATTATGTACATTGCTTAAAAATAAGATTATAGTTACTTTTAAAACTTCCATATTGAACACTAAATGAAAAAAAAAGTGTACTTTTCATTCCAGTAAACATTTGTTGGAACAGGTTCCAATTTCATTGAAAAATACAACTGAATTGGAGAAATAACTCATAATGCAATTTCTCATAAAATTAAATTTTCTCACTCTCGATTGCAAAAAATGAATTAAATTTACGAATATAAGGTAAATTTTCATGTAATATCACAAATAAAATTTATTTTTGTGAGTTGTGAAATTTTTTTTATTAATATATCATCAATGATGCTTAAAAAGAATAATACCAATATTGTCAAAATACAGTTAGTGTTATGCTTTACCAAAGGAAAAGTATAATAATAAAGAATTTCAAAATTATGGTTGTTCTGATCCTGGCTAGAGCATTGCCCACCGTCCTTGAGACGGTGCGCTTCATTTACGAGTTACAAGAGCGATATTTCAGAAAACTGTCTAGCCTTCACTTCGATACAGAAACGCAGCATCGCTTTGCTCAACAATGTGGTTGAAATCCTAACTGAGACCCTGCATTACAAAAGCATACCTACAGGCTACAATGTCATCACTTTATTATTTCATTGTTTGTGGTTGTTCTTTTCTGTCGATATGTGATCGAATCATATTTTCCATTTGGTCAAGCGACGACATCAGAACCGGAATTGGCTCACTCTTCTTTAACCTAAACGCCAGTGGTGACCATCAGACAATATTTAAATATATGCATGAATCCCTTTATCTATATAGTTTTCAACTGAGTTAGGGATCGAACTTGGTAATTTTCGGACAGTAGAATGACGTTATTTTATTTATTTTCGCAACTAAGCAATCCCAATTTCAAGTTGAACATCGCAGTCATTTAGGAATGAAATTCCCTTTTTTTAATTTACAGTGGCGTAAAGTGATACCTTATAAGCTTTCACTTTTCAGTGAGCTTTTTAAATAGGATCTTTTTGAAACATTTTTGGTTCATTATTATTTACCGCAAATTAATGGCAATTCAAATCGAAAATTTGAAATGATTGGCATCGTCATGCCTGGAATCCGCCTTTACAAGGAGTGCTCTTTGTCTAGGGAAACTTCCAGTCAATGGGTGTGCTGTCGTGGATGAGTGCAGGAACCAAGCACAAGTCTCTTGGCCCGCCACCTCTAATGGAATCACAGCTGATTCAAAGAGGTTGACTCGCTATTTGTGAACACGACAGATCTTCGGTTGGGTCGGGATTCAAACTCACAAACTTCCGACGAAAAAAAAACGAATCCCTAACCAACCAGCCCCCGTGGCCTCAAATTTCCAACTAGGATCAAGCAGCATATTTAACACCTACTTTAGTACAAGTTTGCTTCCGAAATGCTCACCAGGTGGATGAGACGGAGGCAAGTTTCGACGGGCGACCACTCTCTGGCGTGCATGCCGCACTCCAACATCACGCTGCTCTTCTGCTTCTTCTTATTTTTTTTAATCTGAAATTAACGTAAATGTCATAATCTATTTTTATTTTGAATGTAAAAATATATGCAACATACAGTAAACGCTCATTTTTACGTGCATTTAATTTACGAACATTCACGATTTTACGAGCGTATGGGTGCCGGTATCGGACTTTCCCAATAGACAGAATGATATTTTTACTTCTCAATTACAAAGTCAAAAAACTTTTGAAAATTTCTTTTTCATGAATTCAATTTTACGCCCGTTTAGTTTCTTTTATTTTTCATAATGCGTTTTTATAAATAAAATCAATGATCCAAGTTTTTCAAGTATTAAAATACTTGAGAAATTTGGATCATGATTTTATTTGAGAATTGTAAGCTTATTAATATGCCTAGTTGTTAGGATTCTATTTTCAGCGTTACAAGGGGCAGAAATGATAGCATTTTATCTGGCGGAGCACCCTTGTGGACTCCGAAAGTGAGTGAGTCTGCGTAAATTAGGAGCAGAATATACCCCAGACACAGCCTGCCATCCCCCAAAGGTATGACTTGACATGCCGGACACATAGATCACAAAATATCACACGTGACATGAGCGAACATGACGGTTGCGTCGGGATTCGAATTCACTACTTTTCGATAACGGGAGCAAACGTCCTAACCAAGCAGCCCACTGCCACCAAAACTGTAAACTTTCCAAATTTTGGATAACTAGTGCACTGACTATGTTGAAACACCAGATTTTTTTAGAATAATCCGTGTAGGATTTTCCCGTCGAATCCAACTTCCGTCTTACAGCCCACGCATTAGCGGCTTGAAGTGCAAATATAGTAAGATATTTCCGCAAGTGTCGATCTCCTCAGAAATGAACATTCTGTGCATTTGTGAATCGGCATGCAAGATTGCTTCCCAATAGATAGAAAATTAATGGCAGGACTTTTTATAATATAATTTAATTTTAGAACTTTCTATGCAACTTGTACGTAAGAAGTACAGAATAATTAAGAACATAAGAAATGAAAAATATTATAGTTGGCGTAAGCAAGGCATTAGTCTTAAGGTTTAACAGAGATTGTTTACAAATACTTCAATCATTAATTTAGAATCCCCTAAGGGCGCTCCGTGGCTGAGTGGTCTAAAGCATCACCGCTAATCGCTTGAGAGCGTAGGAGTGTGGGTTCGATTCCCACCGTGGCCCTGGGTGTTTTCTTCGTTATTCTTCTGTGGTTGTACATCTGTCATTGTGCTATTTGTCCTATTATCGACGAAGACTTACAAGCGGATCTCAAGAATCAAGCATACAAGTCTGAATATATGTTATGTAATAAAATAAATAAATAAAGAATCCCCTAAGAAACAAGGGCTACCCGATTGTAAATTTTTGTCAAATTTTTAAAGTATTTTTATATCGTCCTTGCCGATTTAAACTATTCATGTCTTGTCTTTTTCATTTTGCTCTTTGTTCCATTCTATTGTCAACGTGTTAAAGGCTTGAATCAATGGCTTTGGCCCTTACAAGAGAAATCATTTTACTAAAAAATGAAGATAGACAATATTCTCAGACGGTAAACTTCGCCTATTTTGCTGCTGTTCGAGGAAAGCGATTAGAAGACAAGCAACAAATTCATTGACAAGTTGGACTTACGACGTTGTCCCAACACGATGTCGTAATTAATTATGTGTTACGTTGATGAAACGTTATCTAATGTCATGGATATTTTAAATCAATGAGAATTGTATTTAAGGTTGTCGCCATGATCTTAACTGCAACGAAAGAAACAATCACTTTATATTGTTAAAAAGGGAAAAATGTGCCTTTAAATATGTAGTTTTGAAAAAAATTATTATTAATTTTTTTATTATTTCATTGATAAAATTAAAGTAAAGTTTCTTTTAAATATAAGCTTTAATTTGAATGTTTTTATAGAGTACATACTAAAGGTCTTTTAATGGTATTTTTTATAAAGCAGTTTGGTAAAAAACGACATACTTTTAAGATTTAACAATTAATTTTTCTACTTTACACACACACGCGCAAACTTTTGGTTTTAAGAAATATTTTATCTGTCTCTACGAGTTTGCAAAAATAAGCATTACTATGTTATAGGTACAAAATGTTTCGATACTTAGGTATTATATCTCATCGGTAACATTTTTTGAGAAACAAATGTTACCGAATATTGAAATTTTGATATTTACTTTTAAACTGAGAAGATACAAATTGATCAGTTAACATATATATTCATAGAAATAAATATATCTTTAATTCATATTCTGCTTTTGTGTTCATAAATTAAAAATATCCATGAGAAATTAATAAACAAATGTAACATGAGTTCAAGTATAATAAAAGATTTAAAAAAATTAAAGGTGAGTTCGGCTTTTATTTGGCGCTAAACAGTTGGAGGAATTTTTTTCTCTTCGGTATTATACGCAAACACATGTTCAGATATTTCGAAAGTGGACCCTGATCGTTTCAATAATCTTTGATGACTTTAGAAAAGGAATGTCACGGCAGTTCTTCAGGTTTTTGGTTTGGTTTGTTTGTCGCTCAACGGTCATTTTTTTGCACACGAGGGCTAATTAGACCGGGACTTACGGTTTAAAGTGGATTCCGAACCACTACAAACATCCATGCCCAAGGTGGGATTCGAACCCACGAACTGTTGAACCGAAGGCAAGAGCGCTAACCATTCGGCTGCCAGCTCGGCCGGCAGTTCTTCAGAGTTCGAATGCAGGTTAAGTTCGTTGCTCCAATGTATTTTATGTAACAGCGCGAGAGGGTAGCCGAGCCGATGTCGGTGTTTTTAATATCCATTTCGTGTAAATTGCTTTCCTTTTTCCCAGGTCACGTGAAAAGGCCGCCGCTGAATGGATGGAGGGTGGGTAGCACTCGTCTGCTTTTAGCAAAAGAGGTGGGCACCAGGAGTTGCGGCGCATGAATACAACTCACTCTCGACACAAAAGGACTTCCTGGGAAACAATTTACAATCAGGAGATTAAAATGACAGCCTTAGTCTATCAGCTTATTCACGAATCAGTATCAAAGCATAGACCAATTGTGTGCATGAAGAAGACAGAAACGCTGGGAACAAACCTGGAACTTTTCTCTAATTAGAGGGGTGTCCTACCATAAGGTCATGGCCAGCTCTCTATTGGAATTTATTTCAAAAATAGAGGAATACTGCAAAACTTGTGTATCTGCATGGACAAGCATTCCGCTGAACTCCTTGGAATAGACGCGATTATGCACTGGTTACATTCGACTCATTTCACGTATTGCAAGGATTAAATATTTGTATTCTGTTAAATGAAAATTCCTTGTGAAACACGTGTTTATTAAAAATAAGCGATTTTAAACAAACTATTTCATCCCGGCATTCACTAAACACCAGGCATCACTCATTTCGCATTCTTTCTTCGGCCATGCGCATTCTTACAAAAGAAACAGCTTTGCTACAGTATTATGGTACGTTTTAAATGCGTTTAATTGTTGCAAAAGTGCTAAAACAAAATTTTATTAGGATAAAAATTATAACTTTATTGAGAAGATATTTCGACGCTGTGGAATCACAGACCAAGTGCAGCTCTCTTCTCAGCGGGTCCTCGTCTACACGCAGCGAATTGCCTGCACTCACAAAACTCTATAGGTTGGGAGCCTTGGAATATATGTCCAATTGAATAATAAACAATAAAAAACAGGGAATTTTTTAAAATAATCAAATAATTTTAATAAAAATGTTAAATTATTTATTGTTTATGAACGAATGAAATGTAAATTAAAATTTTTTTAAAAATTTTGGTATTTATGTTGGAAAATTCATAAGGAAAATTTGGATTATACTGAGTTATTTATCTTGATCTTTGATTTCCGGTTGACTCAAAAAAAGAGATTCGTCATCCCTGTTTTTCGGTCAAGAATACTATTGTTGTTTGAGTGTATTGAGAGAGAGAGAGACATTCCTGGTTGCATTGATGGAGAAACTGTCAAGACGTTCGGAACAGCAAATGCTTTTGACATGAATCTGTGGATACTCTAACGTAAAGAGGTGAATGCGCGACTGCATGTTTAATTATGTCAAAACAACGAACCTATCTGTGTAATATAATGTATGTTGGCCTGTATGATTGTATCGGAGTAATAAATGCTCATCACTGATTCAAAACAATATACATGTCAATGGAAATGCAAACATATCACGGCATTTACATGTGTGCGAATGCATTAAAATATGCTGCCTTATGACTTTATTGGAATCAATTTACACTCTTGTCCATAAATTAAGGATAATGCAAGTTCAGGCAAAGAAAGAGACAGAAGCAAAACAAATATGAATTATTTGTAAAGTCTATTTATCAAACAAAAGGTAAAGAGCAAAAAAGATGCTATAAGTTCGACATCATTGATAAAAATTGCAATTTTTACTCCCTAGAGCAAATTTCAAAAAAGAGCCTATTTACAAAAACCAATATAACATGGCTGGTATGATGGTTAATACATAGTATGTCCCCTAGACAATGCAATAGATGCCGTACAACGCTTAGGCATGCTGAGTATCATATCATTGATCTGATCTTGGGGAATATTACACCACTCACATCAACCAATGCTCTTCGAAGTTCCTCTAGACATATAGGAGGGGTTGACGGGCTGCTATTCGTCGACCAAGCATGTTCCACACATGCTCTATTGGATTCAAGTCCGGTGAGTATGCTGGCCAGTCAATACGAGTGAAATCCTCCGATTGAATGCATTTCTTTACAATGTTCGAACGGTGAAGACGGGTGTTGTCATCCATAAACAGAAATTCTGCACCCATGGCTTCCCGAAAAAAACGTACATGTTGTTCTAGAATGACATCCCGATAGGTGTGGCTTGTCATAATTACATTCTGAATATGCAAGTTTGTTCTGGAATCCAGAATAATTCCTTCCCAAATGAGCAATCCTGTACCACCGTAATGTGTCGTTCAGTGGTGTTCTCTTGGTGGTAACGGGTACCTGGCCCTCTCTATATGAAAGTTCAGAGAGATCACACTGAAAGCTAAACCTGGACTCGTCGGAAAACATCACACAAGACCACGATGTTGCGATGCATGCTGTCTACTAGGGTAAACGCAAGTGACAGTGAGTTGCGGTAAGTGGAACACATCTGACAGGCCTACGAGCATATAGACCATTGTGCCCTAAGCGTCTGCACACGGTCTGCCTTGAAACTGTAGTACCGGTAGCTGAAGAGAGCTGACGAGATAGGTCTGATGCAGTGCTCCGTCTGTTTCTTTTGGCAGTAACTGCCAAATGCCGGTCCTCGTTGCAACTCAGGGGTGACCTGTGCTGTTACGTCTACTCACATTACCACCATGTTTGGAACCGTTGCCCAAGCCTGGAGATGACACTCTGAGCCAAGTTCTTCGGATTTTTCCAGCTGGGTACGTCCACATTCCAGACGGCCGATAATTATACCAAGTAAAACATCATCCAAATGATTCCTTTGTGCCAAAACTATGTGGTTATTGCATTGAAAGGCTTTTAAAGCGATTGTAAAGAAATTTACTTCTTTGCAACCATTCCTTATATATCTCTTTCTAACACTCTCGTCATTATGACGTACTATCGGCACTATCTGGTGGTTTTTTGTAATTTGCATATTATTCTTCAAGATACGTGTGATAATTCTACATGTGAAATTTTTATTTTAGAGTTCAATTTCTGTGTGATTCTGAATTATCCTTAATTTATGGACATGATTGTAATATAATTGTATTAAAATAGGATGCATGGAGGCAACAAATTTCAAAACACTCCCGTGTATTGCTGTATCGAAGCAGAAAATATATCAATGCATTCAGTGCACCGAAATGATAAATGTACGGAAGCATTCACATGTTATGGCTGCATCAAAATAATTAAATACATTGATAAATTTGTTGTTAGTATGTAATCAAATTTATGTGATTGTATCGAAATACAGCATATAAACCAATGCTTTTACAAGTACGACCTGCGTAGAAATGGCATATGGATAGGATAGTGTACATACATGGCTCTATCAAAACATAGATAATTTCATAGAAACTTATTTGTGTGACTGGATCAAAACAGCAAACGGACATATCTGTTTGCAGCCCAAGAAAAGCACATTAAGGCTTGTTTCGTAAGAAGGTGTTATTCTGTCGAAATAACAAATGTTTGGAAATAATATATCTACGGAAGCCGAGAGTCAAATGGTTTGCGCTTTCGGTTCTGCAAATCATGTCTTCAAATTCCAATTAGGCTTGGATGTTCACTTTAAGCCTTAGATTCCAATGTAATCAGCCCTCATTCTCAAAAACTGAGTGATAAATAAAACATAATGAATGCCTTCGATTGCTTCACCTCAATTCATTTCATGAAGCATCACTAAATAAAAGCATTTGCTATCGAAATATTATTAACTCAAAGTGAATCAAAAATGTTTAGACAAAATTTTATACATAATTTCATAAAAAATGTTGCTTTAACATAATTGAATATTACATATATAATGTAAAGATTTTGTTAGGATTACATATATGTACATCAATTTCTGTATAGAAAAATAAGTGGATATAGATATGAATACACAAAAAGTAGAGATGTTCATTTTTAAGAAGTTCTCATCTACGAAGGTTTACTAAGATATTACCGATTTAATGAACTAGTGGAAATTCTCTAAGATAATCCAGTAAACATCTCTACTTTTTGTTCTTATTCACGCAATAAAATTTGAAATATTTCATTTTTGCGAATTTATTGTCGTGTATCATTTCCTTAGCTTGTGGTTGGGAAACGTGAACTGATGTTTCCATTGGAGATTCATACGTAGCTGACTGCACCACTGATATAGAAATGACATGTTTTTGAAGCAGTTCACACCCCACTTACTTAGAGGGAGCTTCGAAATACAAGACAAAGAATAAGGCCGTGGCTTCTTGATCAGGGCAACAGACGAAATGAACGATTCCTCAGCTGTCCTCACTGACGTTTGCTGGTAAAAATAAACACTTCAAAATTTGTACATAACGTTCTCCTTAACAGTTTTTCCCTGGCCACATTTTATCTTGTCTGTGGTCTGATTTAAGATCTCCTATTGGGCCTTCAGGGCGAATGGGCTCATGGACCTGATCTAATCTGCTGCTCAAGGGGATGAGAAACAACAACAATCAGCTTGATTTACAGGCCTTATTAACTGAACTGTAACGGAGAAAGCTAAAAATACTGACCTCAAGACTTGACTTAAGATGAATGTGGTTTAACTTCGATAAAATTCTCATTTCTGACTGAAATATTACTACAGGAATTTTTATGTGAAGACTTTGATATAATGCGCATGTTAGAAGTATCGGGTGGTAGAATGATTGACAACATAACAAATGGAAATATTTTGCGCTTCTAGAAATATTGTTTTGAAACATGAAAATAAAGTGATTACTTTGTGTTTTCATCAATAATATGCAAGTAAGTATTGCTTTTTAGTGTGAATTTACTTGCGTGCGGTTTTATACAGTGCACACATTAGCCAATACTTCCTATTAGTAATTTATTTATAAAGAGAGAGAGAGCAGCTGGGTAAAAAATTAGTTTTTAAGATATGATGCATAATTTTCTACTTTATGAACTATTTTACCGGGCCCTGTGAGTTCTCAAAAAGGAGAAAATTATCTCTCATTATTATAAACATTATTGCTTGTAGTAATTATGAAATCTCAATTTTTTGTGTTCCTTTTATATTGGCGTCAATAGTCAACTTTTATAGATATGCAACATTTCGGACGGCCGATAAATATGTCACCTTCACGAAGGCCTGCAGACACAGTAAACCTTGTCATCCCGCCAGCTGTGATGCGCACACAGTTGCCGAGGATCGATGAAGGGCTTCGCGCACCGGAAGACACATCGGCCGGAAATTCTTATATGCAGCCTTTCGAACACTTGTAACTATGGTTTGGAAGGTTTTACAATCACACGAAGCGTTATTTCTATAAATTCCGAACTTTTTAGCTACACTACATTTCCGTCCAGCTTTTTGATCACTCTTCCATGTGAGATTTCATCCAAATGATTTATTCCAGCCCTATTTCACGAAATAACGCGCTAGCAGTTCTAATCAATATTTTTAACTGGGTCTGCACCCTTCATTTTATTGCAGCTGTGTGTGCCGTCCGACAGCACGCGCTTTGCATAAGCCTATGTCTGTGCGACGCTTTGCTTCTGATATTCGCATACGTATCAGATTTCTACTGAATTGCGTATTCACTGACCACAAAACCCTTTTTCTGCAGTTACAAGGGTATATAAGTAATGTGTATGCTCACTTGCTTTTTCTTATGTATCAACATAAACTCCCCAATTGAAATTTCAGATTAGTATTGTTATAGTAAGATAATTTAAAAAAAATTTAATAACAAGTAAATTTTATAGAATATTTGGCTTATAAGAATTCAAGTATATAATAGCAATATTTAAGCAATTTATAATTGATATTGTTTTTAAAGTTTGCAAATATAAACAGAGATTTCTTACGAAGAATGCGTAAATCGGCCTTTTTTCAAATGTTTTTCCAACCACGGACAAACTGGAAATGTCCTTGTGTTTCTTCGCTATATCTTTCAGATATCGTTCGATCTGTAAAATATTTGATACAGAGGTAGAAAAAATTTAATGTAGTTGGATAAAAAATGTAGTATAGTCTCTTTCATTTAAAATGAATGAAAAATCATAGAATAATTCAAAACAACGTACTAAAACTAATTGAAAGAACGAAAACACAATTTTTATGAAAAAAGAACTATAAATATTAGGGTCATCCAAAACAGTAAACATTTTGTTAAAGTATTAATAAACACCATATTTATTGGATGAATGATTTTTTTGTGTTTCTGTAAGTAATCACATCTTGCATTTAAACAGAAATATTGCATTGCTTGCACTTATCATCAAGCTTTAGAATTCCTTTATTTCCCTGACCAAGGCAAGTAATTGCTTGATGCCGAAAGGTACTGCGATGAAACTAAATGTTCACCGAACTATATAAGATTAAGTGAGATTATGGGAATCACGGTGGGCATCCAAACAGGAATACTTTATGTTGTAATCAGGCTTCTTCCCGACTTTCATTTCCACAGTCTTCATCCCATCAGCAATATGCAGTTTGCACTCACAGAATGTTTTTAAATTGCCAAATATTAACAAAGAAATTTCACAGTAATTCATTTCTTAATGCAGGTTTTCCATCCATTCGCTCCAACAATAATGAGTCTCAGCAGAAAGGGAATCGTCTTTTCCATGCGCACTCTTCGTTAAAGGAAGTTACGCAAATGGCTATGCAATATTTATGCGTAATTTTTCATCAAAATTTGTTCTTCAGTTTTTTTCTCTATTTCATCAAAGAACTTAAGTAAATAAGTAGGGATGTCAGAATCAGAAATTTTGCCACACTAATTTGTCAGTTAGTTTACAATTAATGTAATTTTATACCTCGTAATTTCAAAATAATTATGTCGTTTCCATATCAGTTTGAAAAATATTTAAATAATAATGAGTTGACAAACTCATAAACTGGACAGTTTGGACAAAAAGTAAATCGTCCACTCTTGCTTTCTCACGAAAGCCATGAGCTGAGGCTTACCATTAATTTAATTTCGCAGTGAAGTGATATTACCGGATGTGCACTTTTCAAGAGCTGCTCTTTCAGTACTTTTAGACCCCTTTCCAGTGAAAACGAATACTTCTCACTTGCAGAGGTAGTTCTTTTCCTGGGAAGCTGTTGGAGATGGAAATATGATCTCATGGAATGTTCCATGAGAAAGTAGCTATACATCAAAAAATTGATATGCAGTTAATTTCAAACTCTGCCAATATTTTTCTACGTTTGTAGCAACATTTGAGTTCGAAGGTGCAATTTCTGCTTTTTGTGAAACAAACTATATCTTTAAAAACTGAGCCCCAACATCAAAGCGGGGTCTAAAATTCAATAGAAAAACTTATTTTGTGTTTTTTTTTCGTAAACAAACTTTTTTAATCGAAATATTAGTACAGTGTAAAAACCATCCATTTTATGTTAGTTTCTTCATAAATCTATCGCATGAACAAAAATATCCGTATTTCGTAAAACCATGGTTTTATAGGGCGAGATTCCGCTCAAACTTTGCAATTGCGATGGATAAATTTAGCCAATCAAAAGCCTGTATACTTTTACATAGCGCAAAAATGCTTTTAGTTTATAAAAATATGGGCTTTTGATTGGCTTAATTGAGCCATCATAATTGCGAAAATGTAGTTTCCACCGAATGTCATCAAGGTTACGGACTGTTTCGCAAAAGTTATGTTACTGTATTATTTAAAATCTATCTCTATTTCATTAAATCTAATTTTGTAAGTTGTTCCTTATTTATTGTTATTTTATATTTACAGCAGAGGAGCTTTCAAAAAAGTTTTTGTCTCTGGTCCCAATCAGACTAAGACTGGCTCTGGTGGTGGTGATGATGGAAGGAACCAAAGTAAAGTTGATTCATTTTCTTCTTAACTATTACTTTATTCCAAGTTTTTTCAGGGGCACAACTACTGCAATTATTTCAGCTTAACGCTCTTACATAGGTTAAAAGATATAAAATTTCTATTCTATACACCTAGAACGAAAGGCAGTATCTAGACAACAATTTCCAGAGTTGATGACTCAAGCTTCCAGCTCACTCTTTCCATCCCTCTCAACTGCTGCCCTGGCTGCTGAACATCTCCACGCTGAGCTTCAAATAATTTGGAGCCAACAATCGTCAAAAAGGAAGACAAATGTCACCAAAAATATTGCAAAATATTGCCAAGCTCTCTCAGATTTATTTCTCTGCTCTGAAAACTTGAAATAAACAATTTTATTTAACACAAGAAAAAATAAAAGGGACATTAAAAAAAATACAAATACTAAACATGAGCCCCATTTGCGGCATTCTGCTGCTTATATTTGATCGTCTCCGGGAACAAAACTCAGCAACTGATCGCGTGTTTTCATAACACAAAAATTAAGATCTTCAAAAACACTTACGTTCGTTATGCAGATGTGTCGTTCGTTAGAGGACCCCATTTCAAAGTATCACAAACTGTTATTTTGACAGAAAAATGTTTTTTGGCTAATAATGTCACAAATCAAAGGACACAACGAATCAATTGGTTACACAGAAATTTATTTCTATCAGTGCTGAATTATATCTAATTTCTAATCTATTATCTATCTAATATTTATTTAAAATACCTAATATAATATATATATAATAATAAATAAAAATCTATATTCTACAAGTACTGAAATTATTTGCATTTTTTGGCAACAGTATTTATCCAAAAATATTTTACTATGAGGAAGAATCTTAGAATAGTTTGGGGCGAATTAATTGAAATTTCAGAAAACAAATGCACTAAAGAGCCGCCCACCCTCTTTAGTGCCTGATTGTGAATAGGGAGCTCCTGGGTTCGAATCCCAGATCGGACATGGATGTACTTTCTCTCTCTGTCTATCCTGTCTTGGTCTCTTTCTTGTGTGAATGGTTGCCAACCTAATAAATGGGTACCTATGGCATGTGTGTACTGAGGAAGTCGGACTTCATACCAAAAATATGGTTCATTTGGAAATGTGGAGCCGCGCAACCCATAATGCCAGCCTAGTTGGCAACAATGCACTAAAGTATACTTATTACAAGTTTGTCGCATGTACAGAGAGAGCTTCATTTTCGACCTGAAACATCATTCATTAAAATGCAAGCTATCAGCTTAAGTGATATTTTGAAATTACCACAGAGTGGATTAATACATCGATTCGAAATCATCTTTTAGTTGCCGCAGGAAAGAAAGGACGAATCCGAGCTTCATTGATATCTACGATGAATGATATTTCTGATGCTCTTATACCCCTGAAATCCATATTTTATAATTCCTCTTGTGTATATTTTATGAAGCCCCAGCTCTCCCTCAGGACAGCTGAGGGGAGGAGCAGAGGCCACATCCTGCCCCACTGGTTCCCTTGGTTGGGGTTCATCTGTGTTTTCCAAATACCTTTCGCTGATGTGGGGAAAAGGGTGCCATCTCGGGTATGACCACGTTACCTGACCGTGGCTTAGAACCAGGAGGAGTTTGATGAATATTTCAAACCCATTAACCTTTAGGTACTCGCTTGCACCATTACTTCTGCATATTATATCTGCTAATATATTTGTGCGCTAGAATAATATTTTCATACATGCAATCATTATGTTTCTGCTGCCCATACAAAATTTGCGTTTTTTAATTTCTTTTGAAAATTCCAAACATAACCAGCAAATAATTTTCAGCATTATGCCAATAGACCACGTATCCAGTCTTCATTTGATATTCATTTTTATTTCAAGTTCTTAGCAAAATCCAATACTTAGAGCTCGTATTTTATAATTTGTAAGTGATGTTATGGTAATGAGAGGGTTATAATAAATTATAAGAGCCGTATTAATTCATCAGTATCTTTTGACATTAATTAGTACAGTTTTTTCATCAAGAATGTATCATTAATTATAACTAAATATGTAATGTATTGAGAATTCCTGGCTCATTGTTTGAAGCTTCACAAGATGCAGGACTGCACCATTAGGGTAATGGGTTTGGAATACTCACCCACCACCAAGTACTTCGTCGTTTTGAACCACGGTCAGGTGATGGGGTCACACCTGAGCTGGCACCTTCCTCTCCACAATTACGCCACACCAATGGAGGGACTCTCATATTAACGCGGACCCAAGCCACGAAGCTCCAGCAGCCCAGTGAGTCCTCTGCCCGCGGCAAGTGGGATCAGCAGCCTACCGGGTATTTTAATTTGCATTTTCTTAATTATTACAATCAGACTTTTACCAGAAGTTACTACGAAGGGCTCTTCAACGAAAATAAGCAACTTTCTATCTCAACAGGAAATGTGTATTATGTAAATATTATCACATCTTAACAGAACCAAAGTGCATTCTTTGCAAAAGCAAAGTGCAGAACCAGTGAAGTCAATTTTCCGCCACGAGTTGATTATCTTTGACGCATGTTGGATGTTCCACTTTCATTTGTGCAATTCGATTCCGCAAAGAATCGGTACTTTTCTTCATAAAATCATTTTGGATTAACATCTGTATTGGGTTGAGGATTCTAGTTCGATGATTATCAAAGTACAACTCCTCATCATGAAAATTCCAAAACATTTGCAACTTAACATCCGTTAATAATTCCATGTCACAACTTAATCAATACGAATCTTCATCAGAAATATGCAATAACATTATAACTCATTATGGAGCGTGTTAAAAATTCCATGTTCAACATTACATTCTGGTTTTGATGACTGCGATGAATAAGTCTTTTATCAAAATTGTGGCAAATCCTCTAGATCAACATCTGTATTGCGTTCTATCTGCATGTTTACAATAACACAAATTTTTATAAATATTTTATAATTTTGCAACTTAATATCCGTTAATAATTTACCGTTCTCACTGACATAATTGAACTTTTTAATCAATACGTCTCTTCATCAGAAATATAGGATAATTTTGTAACTTAACATTGAATGTGTTAAGAATTTCATGCTCAACATTGAAATTTGACTTCGAAGGCTGTAATTAATAAGTATGGTTCTCCATGAAAAATGTTATCAACATCTAGACTACGTTAATTTTTCTGTATTTATTATTACAGCTGTGAAGCTCAGGAATGTTTTACAAATTAACGTCATTAATTTCCCGAACTATGTCACAATTTAATCCTTCAGAAATATATCATGGCTTAACAAGTAAAGTTCTACATTCAGTATTGCAATTTTACTTTGAAGACTGCAGTGAATCGATTCTGTTCGTCTTAAAAAAGGTACCAAATTTTCTAATTAAAAATATAAATTGCGTTAATAACTATACACTCGTATGAACATAACAGTACAACTTTTATCAGGAATATTCTATAACGCTGCAATTTACCACGTGTTAATAATTTTCCACTATATATCAAAACTTTAAAAATTTACTTGCGACTTTTCATTAGATATAAGCCACAGGATTGTGAATTGACTTTAAAGTGTCAATGTTTTTGCAGTTATTGCAATTTAACACAGAAAAGATACAAACCACCAGTTAATTATTATGTCCCTCATCAGAAATATTTCATAGCTTTGAAACTTTACATGTAGCGTGTTAAAAATTCCAGAATGTAATTTGACTTTGAAAACTGCAATGATGCTTCTTCACCGTAAATGTTGCAAACCTTTTAGATCAACATCCAGATGGGGTTAGTTATTCCTTGCTCATGAATGTAAAACGAAGTACATCTCTTGAATAGGAATATTCTATAAATTTGCAGTTTAACATGCGTTAATAATTTTCCGCTGTATATTACAACTTCAGCAGTCTTTACCAAAAATAAGCATTATAAAGCGAAGTGCCAATAATTCCACACATTTATTGTTACCTTGTGAGATTCCCGGCCACTCACTGAACAGAGGGGTTCTTCTTCAAAAATATGCACTAACCAGAAAATGCATTAATACTTTTTATACTCAGTGATCCACAATTCTTCAGTTATTCTCAGGACTGTGCGTTTTGATGACAGTCATTGCTCAAGCTCATTGTTATGATTACACAAGTCATTATTGGATGTGGAACCGACTCATCAGGCAATCTGCTATTATTGCATCCATTAAATTAGGCAGTTCTTCGCTAGAAAAATGCTACAGTTAGTTTAACATGTTATATGTTAATAACTTCTATTCATTGCAATAAAGCAGTTAATGCTTCTGATCAGTCATAAATTTAAGATATAACGAGTGTGCGTTAGTGATACTTTTTATAAAGAAACCTGAATACACTTTCTGAATTATTCTGCCCAGACATCGCTGAATGATTGCGAAGGATGACCAAGAAGAAAATTTTGTAGTATTACTATTAGAAATATCTTTCTGAATTGTATTCACTCGCTTCATTTACCTTTCACGAGATTTAGCTAATCTATTTTCCTCTCCTATTTTTTTCACATCAATTTTAAGAATCAGAATTAACTCTTCTACAACGTGGTCCAAAAATCATGAAAGAAAGTAAGCTTTCATGGTGGGCAAAAGACAACAAATCAGAATATGAAACTTATTTTTCAGCAAAGGTATGAAACGTCTAGCGTTTCCGATTATAATGCTACAAAACCCGGTTCCATAACTCTGTCATAACTCAATCAAGCTCTCACTAAGAAGCGAGTCCATTGGGATTCTGTAATCCTGTGGGAAGGCGTCTGGGCAGACTCGCTAATGTCTCTGCTTTCGCTGCACTTGAAACGCTTATCTGATGTCCCCGTGAAGCTCTATGGAGACAAATTCTGCATGACTGTCAGCTTCAGAGCTAAACACGCTCACACTTTCGCAACTGTTCGGTCACCCCGCCGTCAATGAGCATCGGACCGCCTCACGACCCGGTTTTCTTTTTTCTCTGCCCGTAAGACGGCCAAGTGACTTCAATTATTCTTATTTTATGACGATAAATAATCCAAAGTCAGTGATTCCATTTTGCTTATTATTTATTTCCGGTAATCAAACAATTACCTGAAATGTCAATATAGGAGCTATTGTCCACAATGTGAAGAAATGTTCTCTTTCTGAATCCCTGCATACTAATATCCATACATTTAAAAGCAGGAATTTAAAATATATTCTATCATGTTTTTATAACACATCATGCCTAAGAATTTTTAACGCAACATTTTATATTATTTTGTGCTAAGCTTACAATCTATATTACTAAGAGATGAAAGATTTTTTTCGGTTTTGCAAGAGGAAGTTCGTTGCTATCAAATTTTTTTAATGACCTACATTGCTCTTTGAAGGTAATTAATTTTCCTTCTCTATCACAGCTCCATTTTATCACAATATTTTCAAAATTTACTTTTCCTTTATGTCAGCAGATTCTTAACCAAACACTTTCAACAAGTCTTAAAATAAAAGCGTTCTGCACTTGCAACATGATTATTTTTCATAAGTGCAGTTACTTTTAGACTTTCTCCAGGTTCATGTATAGTATTCCAGAAAGGGCAAATGACTCAGAAAGATAAAATTTCAAAAAATGCACGATAAGACTGTTCCGTAAGTTGCATTGCGTTCGGAAAAACGTATGGTATTAGTCATTTTTTCTTATTTCAAATTTAGTTATAAAATTCATAACAAGTGTGACTGGTAAATATGAAGAAGCCAAATCATATTGCACAGTAATATGTAATAAATGCTTGTATAATTCAAAGTAAATATTTCTATTTATAACACTATATTATAGTTTCACTTTTAAAATACCTATGATTTGGCGTTGATAACGTAACGCAGGTTGAAAAGTTTTTTTAGCTTGCGATAACTTTACAAAGAAATGTTTTCGAATGTAACCAGAGATGAATAATTACTTTCCAATCATCTACCAGTTTGAAAAATAAACTTTATTTTTCTTTTGCTAGAAGAAAGAGGTCCAGAGGAATGAAATCTGAAGAAGTAAGGTAAATTGAAATTCATCCCCGAAAGCGCCATCTATTAACAGACTTCTCCACTGAATTTAAAACACTGTATTGAGAAAATAAACTAATTTTAAGTGATAAATTCAACCGTTATTACTAAAAATGATATTTATCTTATTATACAAAATATAAACTTTAATGAGAAATATCGAATACTAATGTTTTTTAAAGAGAAATATTCTTTAAACAAATAAATATGACTTACTGTAGCAAAATCGTTATGCTTATAAAAATCCTTTGGTTTCGGCAATTCTTCTGGATCACTCTGAGATAAATTGGAAATGTTGGTATTGTGAAATCTAAAAATAGCTGCTTCCTTATCTATTATATATTAATCACACACAGATATATATATATATATATATATATATATATATATATATATATATATATATATATATATATATATATATATATATATATATATATATATATATATATATATATATATATATATATATATATATATATATATATATATATATATATATATATATATATATATATATATATATATATATATATATATATATATATATAAATTCGTGGCACGATGTATGTTCCCGATAAACTCCGAAACTACTGAACGGATTTTCATAAAATTTTGTAACCATTTATAATATAGTCTAACTTAAAAGATAGATGAGTTTTTATCTCATAATTATTATTCTCAATACGATATTAATGTTTATTTATTGTTTAGTTCTGTAAGTTCCTAATAGATGGCGGTTTAGCATCTAAGTTGCACAGGTATTCGGCAGATGGCGACGTGTTTATTTTTCTAGATTATACATCTTCGAGAAAATTAACGTGCGCGCGTAATCGCGTGTTAAATATAGAATTTACATACATTTTTATTATTATATTTTCATGATGTACATATATTTTCATATATATTTTCATGATACAGATATTTTCATGATGTATAATCATACTATAACAATTTTTTGTGAATCACTTTCATAATTATACTTTGATTTGTGTTATTATTGTGCGTGTTCAGTTTGAATATTTTTAATATTATAAATAGTAAAATAAAATTTTATTTATTGCTGTTTTTCTCTACTAATTTTCATACTACATCCAAAACATGTAAGTATTTCTTGACAGCCTTTTATTTTTTTTTATTTTTATTTTATAATTTGATAATTATTAATTTATTCAGTAGAACATTTTGATCTAATTTATTTATACAAATGATAAATTCTTTTAATTTTTTTTTATTTCACTATAATACCGCGGAAAAATTTTTTAGTTTTAATAATTAAAAATTGAAAAAATAATTGTTCGATGTCAATGTTATCTACCTCATTTATAACAATTTATTTTTAGATGTTTTTAATTTATATAGTATATTTTATAAGTAAGTCACTGATTACTAACTATAATTTAATATAAGATGAATAAAATGTAAATTCAGAAAGTATATGTTGATTTGTGCTTAATTTCAAAATTTCGATACTTTACCTATTACTTTTAAATTTTTGCGAAACGTTTTATTTTTAATCTCATATGAATGAACCTATTTTAAATTTTTTTAGAAAATATTAATTTGATTGTACCCAAGAATTAGTAAAAAATTGATTCAATGTATTATAAAAACTCAGCCACTGCAACGCGTGGCTGGGTCATATATATATATATATATATATATATATATATATATATATATATATATATATATATATATATATATATATATATATATATATATATATATATATATATATATATATATATATATATATATATATATATATATATGTATATATATATATATATATATATATATATATATATATATATATATATATAACATTATAATTATTATTCGATTCGGATGCAATGAAACCTTTTTATGTACATCACTTTTCTATGCGTCATTTTCTTATGTGGTATGTTTATTGAGACCCAGAAGCTTCATGGCGCTTCCCGTAAGATCAGCAGCGTAATTGGGGGTTCGACATAATCACACTCCATAATCTCGTTGGCTAGGGACGTGTCCACGTTCATCTGTGACGTCCTAAGTCCTTCCGCTGGTGTGGCGTTGATGTGAAGATGAGGTACCAGCTCAGATGTGAGCTTGTCACTTGATCGTGGTTCAAGAAGAAAAAAACAGGTTATTGGTGACCAGTGAGTACTTCAAACCCTTTCATCTTAACATGCAATCTGCACCGCTATGTGTGTATGTGGTATATTTATTTATATACTAGAGAGTGTGGCCTCTCTGTTTGCAGCTGTGCCTCAGCCACCAACTTATACAAATTGGAGAGGGTTCAACTCAGTGCGGCTGTAGAATTATCGCTGGACAAAGACGCAGCTACTTTAGAGAAGTTGTTCTCGATGAAGCTAATTTGGAACCTCTCCAAACTAGAAGAAGCCGATCTGGCAGCCGAATGGTTAGCGCTCTTGCCTTCGTTTCAACAGTTCGTGGGTTCGAATCCCACCTTGGGCATGGATGTTTGTAGTGGTTCGGAATCCACTTTAAGCCGTAAGTCCCGGTCTAATGAGCCCTCGTGTGCAAAAAATGATCGTTGAGCGACAAACCAAACTAGATGAAAGGCGAACCTTACCAAGTATTTCAATAAGCTTTTCTGCTATGGTCAGCATAATAGAACCTCCTATGTTTAAACAACTGAAATCAATGACTGAAGAAGAACCAAGCTAAACTTCTGCCTTATAAGGAAGTTGAGCCCCACTCCTTGAAATCTTGCCTGAATCCCAGAGAGGGACTCCGCAGAGTCCATTTTAGTCTTACTGCCCCGATCAACAAGAAGGATTTGATTCCTTCTCAACTCTGGCAGTTGGCCCTAGATCCCCGACAACGCCATACAAATGCAAACGGACGGAAGCAAATTGGATGCCGGTCGTGGCATTTATAAATTATCATTTTACCATGCTTACATGATAAATGCCTGGTTTAATTATAAAGTCTATTATTTCAAGTGGTATTTTTTTTTATTTTTCACTTTATCATGCTCATATCATAAACCTATACGTTTGGTTTAAAAATAAAATTATTAGCTCAAATTGTTTTTTTTTAAATTTAATTAAAATTTGTGTCATGTTTAATTAAAAATTATTTAACTTTTTTGCATACATGAGTTGTTTTAACAAGCTTCAAATAAAAAACTACAAAATTTAAATATTTTTTTCATTTAGTGTGCAGATTGTAAATTTTTTTACATTAAAAATTCTTTTAAGATAAAAGAATCCCAAGCTGCCAATACAATAAATATCTGTAATTCGATTCAAAGTACAACTCATTTATTTGAAAAAAGAAGATTTTAGTTTTTATAAATGAGGAAATTTATAACTAATACAGAATTAATAAATTTTCTCAGTTATATGTACAAAAGATTTTCGAAGAAAGTTAGTATTTTATACAAAAATATGGTAAATTTTAGAAAGGTAAGTTTAAAAAATAGGAGTAAAAATATTCAGTAAGATATAAACGTGTTAACAAGGTAAATTTATTTCCAAGTCACTGAATCCTAGCCGATAATCTGGAGCCCACGATCAGGGCTCTATCTTGAGACACTAGTCACACACACACACACACACACACACATATATATATGCATATATGTATATAGGTGGTTATTAAATTAATGGAAATATTTGCAAATAAAAGTGACATTTTTGGATACGCTTCGTAAGCAGGAAAATAGCTACCAGTTATTTTTATAAATGGAATTATACATATATTCTATAAATTTGTGAATGCTTTATTGAAATTCTGTAAATGGATTTTTCTTTGAGAAGTGTAGGGTCTGTAAAATTTTCAAAGGACCAAACTGTAGCAACTGGTCCAACTAGCTGCAATCGAAGCTTCCCAACTGTTGGACGTTTCTAGAGGTTCTGTCAAATGTCATGATATGTAACACACAGCGTGGCAAAACAAGCTCGTAAAAGCAAAATAGTGGATGTGAGAAGCGAAAGAGTATTGAAGTGGATTACAATGTTTAAAACCTGATGCAAAAGAGACCGCGGAGCTCAATCAGAGTTTGCATTTTCCAGTGATTATGTTAAAAGCTACTTTCATATGCATTCACTTAGGGCAGAGCAGCAATTACCAAGTCACTCTTTGATAATAATGGCAAACGTCATCTACAGCAGTCACGCTCACAGAAACGGACGGACCGATAAGTGGAAGAAAGCAAGTAACCGTTGAGTGTTCAGCTCCAACTTGCAAGAGCTATTGTCAAAACAGAAAAGAGCCCTGCTGCTTGTTGGGAGCTGCAGAGGCCACCAACTGTACCAGTACGAACTTTTCTACTGCATTGTAAAAACATCGTCAAATCACACTGACCACATAGTCCAATTCATAGAATCCAGTTGGTGAATGACTTTCCTAGGTTTTCAGGCGTAGGTGGTGGATCCAGCATCAACTAAAGTTAAAGATGGACGTCAGTGGGCGGACTGAGGCTCTCTCTGTAAACGCAGTAGAGTTGCTGGTCAGCTCGGGATGGCCGCTGAAGGTTTCCCTCCCAGCTGCTCGTGAGTACGGCCCACACTCTCACTAAATCCCCCTAGAAGACACGTGATATCGTTCGTGTAATGGTGACGATCTCTTTGAGGGCCACACCACGCGTCCCGGCTTTATCATGTGACTTCTGCTGACATCAATAAATACATGCAGTTGTGGCACATACGTTGGATTGGTTTCCCTGGCTTGTTATGGTAACGAACCGATTGTCTTCTGGAGGATCTTGCTCATACCATGTACAGCAATGATTCGTCTGGTCAGAAAATCAGCTGTTGGAACGGTTTGGCTTGCCGGCCTCCTAGAGATGGGCTCTTTCTTACGCAGCACAGCCTCGCCCTCGCTTCGAGAGCAAGCCAGCGGTTTTCCAAGCGGCAGAAAATAATATAATCACATGAATTGTCTTGGTTTAATTAGGTGGTTTATAAAAAATTATAAATATAATTTAGTTTCATAAGAAATTAAAAGATTTGACACTTGAGTCTAGTTTGTTTAGTAAGTAAAAGTTTAAAAAAAATCTTTAAATTGTAAATTGATATTTGAAATGAATTTTACTCACTCGCCTAAGTCATGGATATGAAGTTTGTGCTTCAGTTTGCGTGATGAAAGGGATCTCATGATTTTATCCTTATATTTTTTTCGAAAACCCATCAGAAGTCTCTCATAAAGATCTTCACCTTGGAAAACAATTAATTTCCCCTGAAATGAAGTATAATATTTTCATGTTTGAAGGAATTAATGAAATATTTTTATGTACTTGAAACAACTATGTAACGCTGAATAACATTTAATTTTTTTCACCTTTTAATCTATTTTTAAGTCTTTACATATATACTTATTTTCGTTATGACAAAGGAGTCATTTGATTGCTATTCTTCTTAGCAGTTGCCAATTGGGATGGACTAATAAAGATTACTTCTTGTTTCATTCTATTACTACTATGATTGAAACGGTTAGTCATCTCAACTCGTGGTTTCATTTGAAGCATTGAACACAACGAATGCCTATAAATTCTTTAACAGTATAACTCAACCTCCATTTGTTCTCTTGTACAACAAGTGAACAGATTCTTGTTTTATTTAAGTGAATGTCATTTAAGTGAATTATTTAAGGGAATTAGTCATTTAAGTGTTTTAGTCACAGAACACATGATTTCACTTGATGCATTGTGGACACGAGTAATGCCTAAATTCTTTAACAGCACCACAAGCATTATTAATTAAGTATTCACTATTAAAGTCTTATTTCCTTCCCTAACAATATTGAAACTATTACGTATTCAATTCATGGATCTGCTTCATGTTAGTGTTCAACATAGAGAACCCTTGATTATTTAAACAATACCTCAAGTACCAATATTTTGCATTATGGAATGGGGTAGAATTTGTATCACGTATAAAAGGATCATGATTTGAGAACCCAATCATTATTGAATTAAGGATATTTGAGTTTTAAAGAATAATCTAATATGCATTTGATTAATTCTATTGGATGTTTTTTTCACAAAATAACCACCTGTATCTTGAGTGATATCTACCAAGAAAAACATGTTTTAAACTTTATTGTATGTTTTAACATGTTTATTTGAGCATTGTATTCGGAGAAAAAAATTTTTTTTTTACATTCTTGAATGATTTAATAATTTTTTCTGTCTAGCATGTGCCACACAATAATAATGTATGATAAAAAAGGAGAACATAGTATACTTTCTTACTTTTATGTCTAAAAAACAAGCCTTATTGATATAAAAAAGCTATGCGGCATGAGATATAACCAAAAAATATCAGATATACTACTTGATTCCAATGCACGCAACTAGACTATATTTTTCGGTTAGACTTAGAAAGTATTGTTTCTTTCAGAAATTTCAGATGTAAATTCGGTGACGATGTCGAAAGTGATCAAGCAACTATTAAGTAATAATGGGGATCGATAAGAAGGACAAGAGACTGCTTCGTTAAAGATGTCCGCAGTTCACGAGATGCTCTCAATGCCGTAGCATCTTATGAAGTGAAGCATTTGGACTCCCGAGATTCAGTTCCCTTAATCTCCTAACGATGGCGCTCCTTTGATGTCCTAATTCTTCTAATCAGATAGATCATGAAACATTTCATTCTCGCAGTTTTTCATGTGGTAACGAAATTACTTTTTTCTTCCTTCCCTGTTGTTCTTCAAATGTAATGTCTGATTATACTGCTTAAGGAAAGGCAGCATCGGCATACATAAGTTACTTAAGGATGGGTTTTCATTCTCTAACAATAAATACATCCAAAGTCTTTGCATTCCATGGTGTGTAACAAAAGCTGTGGATAGGGAGGAAACACACATGATTTTGCAGCATACAATGCTTTTATACATTCGCAGAACGCTATTTTAAAACAATTAGCATTTCGATTCTGCAATCTCAATAATAATTTCAAGTAAATTTTTATTCCTTTCTTTAATGTTTTAGGTTCTGTGACCAGGAGTATGAGTGCCATTGATTTCATTCATGTTTTGACACCACGCAGGGGATAGCCTAACGAAATTGTCAACCACCCACCGCGTGAGGCCAGGAAGGACTCTTCATAAGGTCAATTTCCTGTATCGCAAGGGAGGAACAGACGTGCAACGATCATCTCCCGTTGCCCAGCGGCAACCAGGATTGAGCAAGGGACCTCGTGCTCCAAAGAGTACCACTAGGCCATGGCAAACACACCATTTGATTTAAAATATTAATTAATTTCATTGATTATACAATATTATCATCACTTCTTTTGAAAGGAAAACTATAGTGGCCGTGACATCAGCAAAGCGAAGCATGTGTTGTTGTGGGCTGCTGGATCTCCGCGTTCATCTGTTCCTTCCAATAGATGGGAAAGAAAGGAAGCCAATTCAACTGGTGACCTCATTGCCTGACCATGAAAATTATGAAATGTTTGGTAAGTGACAAAATATTCCGAATTCCTTAAGGTCTAATCCAGGGTTCACCTGACTGCTCTATAGTTAAGGATATTTTGATACAATGATTATTATGGTCTCATTGATTACTGAAAATAATATATTACTACTAATTCATTGATATATGTACCTTATATTTCGTTGATTAAATATCAGCTTTTTAAAAGTATGTGAATTTTATTAAAATAGACTTAGAAAGGAATAAATACTATGCATCCAGAAAGGAGCAAAAATATCGAACATCCAACGCAATTTGTTAAATGACTAAACTAGCATAAATATATTATTTCAATAGAATCTGAAGATAAAGACATTTGCTTTATAATATTTTACTCATAACTTTCAGTGTTGACTATCAGTGGATTTAAGAGACTTTTTGTTTGATTGTGTTTTGCAAAATCAAACTGTTGATTATGTATACAAAACCGTATATCTCAGTTCATTTTATGTACAAGAAATTTAATATTATATAAAATACATTCTATCTAAAAAATAATCAACTTATACTCAATGAACATAATTTTAGATGCAATAATACAGTTCTAAAATTACCTTGTGTACCTTGCAGTGAAATGCGAATGCATTCTATCTGATTAACCACACATGAAGCTGCATAATGCGATCAGTGTAAAAATATGTTCATTTTAACAGTTGGTTTTTCTTTGTTTGAGTTAGATGTTGTATTTAATTATTGCTTAGTTCCATTTATCTTCATTTCTGAAAATGAACATCGATAGATATGAAGTAAAATCATGCTGATATGCAATTGGACTGGTTTATTCTTATGGTTCGACTGGAAAACGACAGTCGGTGGCAGCCCGAATCTTAAAACACCTGCTGCTTTGAAAAGTGGATCTTCGTTAACAGTTCATTGCTTTATTTGTGAATCTATTATGTAGACCTTTCCAGTTTTCAAGACAATTTTACTGAACGACGAATAGAAAGAAACTGTTTCGCGTCTTTTGAAAAATGAAACACGAAGCTTCATTTTCAAACCGGAAATCTTGAAGAAAAGAATTGTTATACTTTCTTTAACTCTTATTTTTTAATAATATGCTGATAAATAGGCATAATATGAAGTCATTATTTTGCTTATACTTTCTAAAAGAAGTGGCAACATCGCCACTATTCCAAGTGAAATTATCACTTTAAAGACGGTATTTTCAAAACTTTGTTTTCCACAAAATCTCCTCTCCTCTGCCCGTTAACAAAGTATCTCAAGTAATAAGGAAGACACTTGTATGAAATTTGACCAAAATGTTTTAAGTGCAGTCGTCTATGAAATGAAGAAAAAGTTTGAGTGTATTGAATGAATATTTTCATTTACAGCTATTTTTAAAGGGAATGATTAAGTAAAATATCATAAAATATCCATATTGCTGTATATTTTTAACAATATTTCCTTTATCCCTTAATATTTTTCTTACACTTTGCTTCATTTTAAAGAACACTGTCACAAAAAACTTATAACCAAACTAAATTAAGATAGATTCCTTATAATTTTCTGTAGAATGTTAGCCATTTTGTTAAAAATTCACTAAATTTTGCCAGAAAATAACTAATTTCACAAAAAGTATGTCATACGCAATTAAATATTTTTTGTCTAATTTTATCTTTTACCGCATAATTTGAAAACAAGATAAAAAAATGAGCATAACTTTTAAGAAAAAGTTAACTCGAACGTAGGCGCATACTTTAAATGTCCGCAGTTCGATCGTCATTCCCTCTTGGAATCTCTATCACTTAAGAGTCGATATTTGTGTCTGCATCATCAGAGGAATCCAACCCGTCACCTTGACGCAGCAGGAAATCAAGTGCAGACCACAAACTGATCGGCTGCGTCATCTGCATTCCAGGTCACCGTCAGTTCGTTGATGTCGTCTCTCACCGGAACTCGCTTACAGTGGACTGCATC
Source organism: Latrodectus hesperus (assembly GCA_037975125.1). Lineage (NCBI taxonomy): Eukaryota > Metazoa > Arthropoda > Arachnida > Araneae > Theridiidae > Latrodectus > Latrodectus hesperus. The sequence goes on along the minus strand of CM075856.1, from coordinate 44,237,539 downwards.
AATTGGACTTCAAAGCAATGGGCTAATGTTTTCGTATCGTTATACGATGATGTGAAGTCTGCATAAATAATCACTCCTAGTGAATACGAACGTAGTGAATTCTAAGACAAGAATTTAGTTGACATCATTACTGAAAGACACAATAATTGTTGTGCTGGTTTCATCGTTTGGGTAGGGATACTTATCTCCCTGTCTTCTTTTTCCACTGAGCAACAGAAACCCTCTATCAGAATGCACACTCATCGACTCATACATTCGAGTACGGCAGGCAGCCCTGATCCCTGACATATCGTGCACGGGTTAACAGGTGGTGCAAAGAGACCGCGTCATCAGTTACTTGATAAAATGTAAAAAATTGTCTTGAATGGAAAATCCAAAGATTTTTCCCGACTTGAACCAACAGAGTATATCTAGAACATGCTGTGAATACGTCATTCTGTTGTGTCCAATCCTTGTAGAAACCTTAATGATTTGGCAGCATGTTTTTTTTAAAGATGTGCACATATCTTGCAAAATAGAGTGGATGACCAGCTTGGAGATATGATTTTCTCTGGTAAGTGGTTGTACACTGTACAAATTTGCAACGAGATGAATGTTTGCAATAGGACACTTTGTTGCACAAATTCATTATATTGTTTCATATGCTGTTTATATGAAAAAATTTTTTTATTTTATTTTGTTGTTTTGTTTGCCCTTAAATTTTCTGTTCAAAACCATGTGAAAATTTCATTGCATTTCGATGAATTATTTTTATATTTCTATTTCTTGTTTGTTACTTAGTTTTAGGGAAAAGTTAACTATCAAACATTTATTTAATAAATGTTGCGATAGATTTTTCATATAATAAAATTAGAATGCCATGCCGGATTGTTGAAGTAAGCACAATAGCGTTTATAAATCATCATATTATTATTCTAAGAACATGATTGAATTTGATTATTTTATTACCATTTATATAAAAAAATCTTTTAAACTATGGAAATTGTGAATATACGAGTTTGCCAATACAGAAATTGAGGTAATTATTTTAGAGCGTAAAAATTTCATATTTTCTAAAGCATTAACATATAAAAAGTAAAATTGGTTTTTCTTTAGATTAAATTTTTCTACCTGATTAAATATACAAAAGTTAAGTCTGTTTGATCAGCAAATAGATGTTTCTAGCCAAACTTTTAGTTAAATCGTCAGTACTTGCTATTCTGTTTACCAGTTTGAGAGTTTGATCCCTACCTCGAGTGTAGCTGTTTGTAATCGTTTTTAAATACTATGTCTCATGAGTTCTCATTTGCAAAGAGTGATTGTCGAGTATCTACAAAAACTTAGTATTTAAGCTTTATATGCAAGAAGTGATGCATGTCTAATTACTGTCAGGCTTTTCTTATTAAGAATTACCTGGTATTTTCTTTCAAAATCCCGGAGTGCTCTGAAGTCTTCCGATGTCTTCACTTTCACTTCGATTACTTGGTACCTGAAATACAATGACAAAATAAACAGTTATCAATAATCTTTGTTATGTTACTTGGTATTCGAAAACGGGAATAGAATAAACCGTTATCAGTAACGGTTATAATATAAAGGCATACTATTCATATTATTTAATTAAAGAATTAAGTGAATGCAATATTTAACAACACGTCCCTGAACCCAGCCCTCAGTTGGGCTCCACCAGTCAGACAGAAGCAGCCGGTAGCCCCAGAGGTCCTTTGGAGAACATTGCCCAGTTTCAACGTGCCCCAGCCGTCATGAGCAAACAAAACGGATCTCCGGTTACGACGGGATTCGCTATCTTCCGATGATGAGAACGGCTGTTTAGCATCACCTAACATTTTGCCTAACATAGAGCCTAATATAGGCATGCTGTTGAAATGCCTTTTAACAGAGTCCCGGGGGATTATTCACATAGGGTCTGCTGTATCCACGTGCTCCAAAAGGAAAGCTTTTAAGCAGTCATCCAAAGAGGTTTGCACATAGCAATACCAAATCAATCTCTAGTTCAATAGTGGTTAGGTTCGAATGTGAAATTTTCTAAAGGTAATTCCTCTACTAAGCAACGATAAGTCACAAATTCAAGATGACTTTCCTTTTCTGTCCTTTTAGCAGATAAAAATCATGCGGTCATCATTCCCTTCCTTTCTTTTACAAAGCGTTGCGAAGTCAGCAGCGCCATACTCAGGAGTTAAACAATACGAGAATATTGAATGCTGCTTTTCATGTAAAATCTTTTCTTGGACGTACTTTCGAGAGACGGATGGATAGTTTTCACGGAGAAAAGCGCTCAATCACTCTCCCTGAGAAAAGTTTTTACATAAGGCGGAAGTGCAACATCCATTTCTCATTGCCCAGCAGAAGCTAGGATCAAACTCAGATCATTCAAATGCGAAGACTTATCTTATTGCGGACGATGGACAAAAACAGCATATTTAAGAATTCATATCAAGTATTTTGTATTCGGTCTTTGATTATAACAGAAAACTTAAATGATTTTGAAATCTTCAAAAGTCGTTTCTCTAAATCATATTTTATAAATGAGCGTGAGTATAAATACATGTTCAAGCTATCTTATTATGATTCTTGTTTTGTTATTGACGTCAACAGCCAATAAAATAGAAAGTATATTATATTAACTCTAATGGTATGTTGATTATAAATGTTGCGAATTAAAACTACTTTGAAACTTAACCCCTTAAAGTTTTATTGACTAAAAAGCGCTATTTATCCCATTTGCTAAAGGAAATGATGGAAACAATTGTCTTAAAAGCTCACACTTTGTGAACTGTTCGATTTCTGCTGTTATTAAAGTGCATTTTGATTGGAGGATATTTGAAAATAAAGGACATGGAAGTTCAGGTGACACACTCGCCATAGCTGTAAGAGGTGTTTGAAAATACTGTACTTGAAAAACTGGTGAATTAAATGAACCCTTACCTGTCCTTAGACTCGTCTTTAACAGGATCGTTTAACATTTTTACTGTGGGTGTCCAAAATTCTTATGTCAACTAGTCTTAAAACCTGACAATTTGCACCATGTCATGACTGTTCAAACACCTTTCAACACTTATAGTAGAAGTCTGATAACCTCGATCCACGTGGGTGGCAATAGCAGTGGCAGGTGGTTCATAGAGGGTGCACACACATTTCTTTAAGAAGTCTCCATTTAACTACTGCAATACTATCATCCAGTTTTAGTTTACAGCTAGAATAGAAAAGCCCTCAAAAGATCTTTAAAATTTCCAAAACATCTTCGACCCAGGAAGCCGAGGCAGCTTCGAAGCTTTATTTGCTCAGGTTGTCCAAAAGTTAAATAAAGACCTTTAGACAAGGGATCTTCCCTAAAGCAGAGAAAGAGGAACATTCTTATATTTTCAAATTGTCAGGATTTATTTTTTCGAAGATAAACGAAATTTTACTTTTTATCAATTTTATTTTTCAAAAAACTTACCAGTGAGATATTTCCTTGTTCGTAAAGATCGTTTTTGTTTGTTGTCCCTTTAATTCTTTTGTGTAATGCAGGACTAATTAGATCAATACCAAGTATATCAAACACAAGGGCTGTTGAAAGGTGGGCAGCGACTGACTCGGCTTCTTTTTTTAAAGAAACAGATACCTTCACTGTTCAGGGCTTAAGATTCTATGCAGATCCTATAAAATTTAATTAGCTTAGAAATGATTATTCTCTTCTCTTTAGAACATTTCCATCCAAATATTTTTGTCATAGGCTACGTAAAAATATTCAAAGTGTTTTTGCTGTGTTTAGATGAGAATCCAAAAATAGTTTTTTAAATCTGTCTTAGCACCTTGTCTAAGGCTCTCGGCTGGCATTTCAATTTCCAACATATAAAGAGACACCCGAATAGAGAGCATCACGTGTCGCAGGGGGGATGGGACTCCCAGACTACCTGCAGATGACAGAGTCGCAGCCTTTCGTTATCCAGCAGTGGAGGGATCGGGCAAGGAAGCGCGCCGTCCTGCCTCAGTCAACGGAGAACAATATTCAAATATTTTGCTAGGATGAAAAGTTGAGCCCTAAATCTCGGACAAGATGTTGCATTTCTCATTTGAGAGTCCAGAAATCGTTGAGGCAAAACAAAATTTAGATGCGGGAGCTCCTGTGAATCTCTTCTGGCCAGTGAGAGGATTCTCCACGAACCATGAAAATGATCCAAGAAATCATCGCATTTATGGTGAGCATTCTTATTTGAGGAAAAGTCAAATATAGTAACGCTAAATTTCAATTGGCTTATTAGATTCAGAGCAAATCTTTTTAAAAATAGAATGTGAAATGTTCAAGTCAAATAATTATTTAGTGTGAATTTAAACTCGTGTTCAGTTAAATAATTACAATTTAGTTTAAGTCTCTTGTGAATACAATGCGTGACAATGAAAGACATTTCTACTTCTGTCCTCAATTTATTACAGTAACAATAACTGTGCCATAAAAGCATTACTTTCATTTGAAGTCAATAGAAGACAATCAAGTAAGCAATTGAATGGAATAAATTTTTTGTGCCTTAAAATTTGTTTCATTCATAAAAAACTTAAATATAAATACAATTTAATCTTTAATTATATATGCATATATTGTTAAACATTTTAATATTCAACATTTCTTTACTATTAATTCAATATTTTCTCTCATACAAATTATCCACAAGAGGCTTCACAGATTAGAGATGAAGGATCGGTTTTTATATATTACTGCTTACAATATTATTATTAGACAATGCCATAACAGTTTGTTGTTCAATGCATCCTATCAGCACGGGTGACGGCGATCCCGATTTATTGTCCCAGCCGAACAACGCCTTCCGACAAGACAATCGAACAAAAACTATATGTACCTTTACAATCTCAATTATACCTCTTTCACAATCAAATATAAAATTAATCTTAATATATATATAAATTTTTCAATTTACTCTAGCGTCGTTAATTCTTTAACATTATACAGAGTTCAGAATTTATATTTTACAAAAGAAAATTAAAATGTTTTTTTTATTCAATATTCATTGGCTTTTATTTTCGTTTCTTTGTACTTTTAAACATGAGTAGAATTTTGTCTAATTTGCTTTAAAAATTATACGAAAAAATTTATTCTTCTAAAATTCCAGTAAATTGAAAAAAGAATAAATTACATGCGCGATAATTACTTATTATTGTTGATTTTAATTATTATTTATTTTGCACATTAATTCTATTCAGCGGCTTTACAGTATAAAATGTTTAATATGATCCACTTAATGAAAATGTCCGTTTACAAGTAAAGACCTATTAAATTAGTTTAATTAACGAATATTTGATCAAAAGTTAAAGAAAAGATTGTATTTCGTTAATCAAAAGACATTTGAATTTTTGTAAGATACACGTGAAAGTGAAATAAACTTCTGAATGCCCACCATTAATACTACTCTGTGGCTCAATACCGCTTCTGTTGTCGTCGTTGATGTTTCTCATCTTCTCGAACTTGACCTGAGTCCATTCAGCTGAAGAAGAGCAGTAGGACATCGTGAACCTGGTTGTTGAGCTTCCGGACAAGATAAATTGTGATCAGGGGAGGTTTGTGCAACGAAACACTTTTTTGCAAATTTTGAAGTGTCTGCTACCATCAACAAAAGTCACTGTTGATCGCTAAGAAATCGGGTCAGAGCAGTCTACTTTTATACATTTATTATAGAATTCTCAACATTAATTTCTGTGGCAGGTCAGAGGAAAAATTTGTGAAGGAGATTGTTTGAGGCTCGTTCCCCTCCATCCTGTTGCTGACTGAACAACAAGTGGGTGGGATTCCCCTCTCGGGCTTCGATGTTTGCGATGCTTCTCTTTCAATCCTGTACTCATTCGTCTTCTTGTTCGAAAATGACCGTCGAACAATTGCATTTTGTCCAGGTTCCAATAGAACTCTTGTAAGCAAAAACTGCCTAAGAAACCACGTAGGATCCTATTTCAAGAGCATCCTTGTTTATTAATGATTTATTGGATTTTATGTTATTCGATTGTATTTAGTTTCGCAGCCAATTTTTGGGATTCGAAATAATTAAATTTAAGAACGGCTCCTTAAATTGCCACACACCCAATCTGATTCCTATACAGTTTAATGGGGAAAAATTTATTAATTATTTATTTTTTTAAATTTAAAGAATTTTGATCGGTAACTTCGTTTTTCATCAAAATGTTATGGGTCATAATTCTGAATGACAATATTTTCGGATGCGTCTTTGAGGGTTTTGTGGAACCTGCAGATTGTGTCACGGGATTGGAAGCAGAAATATCGACGGACGAAGAGAGTCGCGTTGTGTCACAAGTTTTGAAGGAAAGCGTGTCACAGAGGAGGAAACAGAACGATGCAACACTTCCCTGAAAAAATAAGATAAAACCTGAAATCATGGGAAACCGTGAGAATCATGAGGAAGTAGTTGCGCCCGTTACCAATTTATTGAATGATTGATAATGCAAAGTCGCCAAGTTTTGAAGCGTCGCCAAAAACAAATGCATGAACGTCTTTATAATAAAACATAACTATATCACAGCTATATCGAATTTTTTGATTTCTGCAAATTAAACTGACTTTCCATTTGGTTAGTTTCCATTGTGTAAGAAACGATGGTGATTCCCTCTCCTTAACAGTTTGAAACTAATTTATTTGAATAAGTATTGCACATAACATTTTGTGAGTAATTTTTTTCAAAATGGAACTTATGAGCGTATTTTACATGAACATATATGAGAGAATCGCAGAACGAATGTTCCGAAACGAGCCGTGCTCTTGAGAGCGTGAACCCTTCATAGGATTTCCTTTCAGCTCCGACAGCAGGAAACTCGACAAGGGGGTATGAAATGTGAGATGAGGATATAGGACTTTTGGATAACCATAAAATGCTAATCAGGGAAATTTAATTAGAATTGATTGCCTACAAAAATATTTCGAGTTAATCAGATTATTTCAAAACTTTTCGCTCTCCTAAGGTCTTAATCCTAAGGTCGACATTCATCATTTCAATGAGTACCAAACATGCTTGGGAGCTCAATACTAGGAGTTTCGAGTCAGACTGGCCACCTAAATAGGACGCCCTTTGTCAGGAAAACAGATATCTACTCTGTAGTCCGTGGCCCACATGGTTTGTGGTGCAACAGACCTTTTACAGGAAATACGTTTTATAAATATCAAAGGAATCAGCACTGATAATATCAAGATGCTGTGTTTAAATGTCGGATTCTTAAATGAATCAACAGAACCTCCCATATTTTTTCAAAAACAATAAATTTTATCAAAACATGTTTCATTTATTTCAATATACTTTTTCCGAAGTTATATCCGTAGTTAACAAATCCTTAGAAAATTCAAAACAAATATTGAACAATTTTGAGAAACAATTCTTTGTTGAAATGCAAGTTTGGCAATGCACAGCGCGTCTAAAAGCTAGGTAATGCCAAATGCCAGAGCATAGCGAAAACATAGAATTAAAGAAAGCGCAAATAAATAGAGCGCAAAAAAAAAAAAAAATAGCGCAAAGAAAATCCGACACTTCTAATGCACAAGCCTAATTATATATAGGAAAAGAAAATATAATACCCAATATATTATGAAACAAAATTTTAACTGAAATATACAAATGACATTCTATATAAAAAGTGAGAGTTATTATTTTATGTCGTATAGCACAAGGAAATTTAAAACAATAAAATCGCAAGCAACTTTTTTTAATTAATATATAAAATATTTTTAATATTCTAAGCGAAATGAACAATTTAATTTTCGTAGTTTCCTGCTTATTTGGGCTAAGCTGTGGCTTAGAGGTAGGGCATTGATTTTAAGAGTATAAGATCTTAGGTTCGATCCCAGCCATTGTGGAACAACGAGAGATAGATGTTGCGCTTCTACCTTCTGAATATACTTCTGTCGAGATGCATGCTTGAGAATATTCAAGATTCTTGCGGCTCGTGAATCGGTGAAAATGTTTCCCTTGAATCTTGAAATGATAGGGTGGAAGCGAAAATACCTAAAGAAGGCCTTTGACCATCCGGTTGTACACTAAGTGGAGTCCATGAACTGTTTATATTGGGTATACAAAAATGATAGCGAATGATTCAGAATTGAAAAACGAAGCCATAAAATATTGCCATCGTTTTGTATACAAAACGATGGCACTTACTGAAACAAAAAGAGGGCAAAGATTACTGAAAAACATTTCCTACCGTAAATTGATTTTCGGAAGGAATTTTCAAAAGTAGGGAACCGTTGGAAAAAGTCCAGAAAAGTTCGGAGCACCCTCTGCGATGCAGGAAAGAACCTCCTTTTGCGAAACCGCGGGACACGAGGCGAGCTTCACAAGCAATTCAACCGATGGAGAAAAGATTTCGAGGGAAAACTATTTCGTTTATTTACAATTTTAATATTTTTTAATAGAGATTTTGAAGAAAATTCGAATTGACCTAAAATAAATAGAACCAATAAGAATGAAAAAACTAAAACTAAATTGGTTCCAAGTTCATTGGTTTTTTAAATAAATTTGCGGTTGAAAAGTTAAAAAAAAATTTAATAACATAAAAGAAATAATTCTTGTGGTCGATGAACGAAAGCCGATCTGAGAAACATGACTCTCTTACAACTACGAGACTAAAATAGGGGTTACCGAACTCTTATTCCAGTTGTGGGATCCTTAAAGAAAATTCTCGTGGCATTCTCCTCATATAATAATTACCTTTTAAGTATTTTGTTATGTAGTATATGCATTACTTGTGTATAATACACGCGGCCGGGAGGAAGAAATTAGAGAAATGCTAAGGACATAATTAATACAAACTGCATATAAGAATCATGCCAGCACTTTAATTAATAGGAAAACATATTTATAAAATTTCATTCATAGTAAAATGACTTTACAAATACTTTTTGTTTTAGAATGAGGCTTGCTGTTTACTGTTGCACACAGTGTTTCAAACCGCGGAATGAAACTTTCTCTTTCAACATTGATTTTCCAACGATAGTTGTTATAAAGAAATCATGCTTGCTGATTATGTAAAGAAATTATTATATGAAATAATACTGATTATCTAAAGAAAGAATTGCTGATTATATAAAGAAACTGCTGAGAATCATGCTTGTCAAAGATATGAAGTTGCCGATGGAATAAGACCTCTTACTGCTTTTGCACTTAGAGCAGTTTTTGATAGATAGCATAAACTTTAAAAAACGGAAATTCACTTTCAAGATTTTGTTACTTGATAACTCAATTAGACTTATTTCTTGTGGTGTGAATCCTTTGTCAGCTTCTACACGGAACAGATCTTATATTCACGCAAACTTCTTGGTTTGGGCAGTACTTTGAGAACCAGTCGGCTAGCTATGACAAATGCTCCGTGAAAAATGTCAGACACCTTGAATGACGACAATGAGGTACTTTTGGCACTGATACTTGTTTAGTGAAAGCAATCTTTAATTATGGCAAGTCTTCAATTTTTCTACTGAAATGTTGTGACGATCAACTGCTTTGGATTCATACTCTCGGGTGACGAAACTTTAGAACAGACCACGCACTGCGGTCTTTATTCATCGTTGTTTTTCATTGAAGTGATCCAGGTAGTTGTCTTCGTATTTGAGGAACTTTCTCTTCTTTCAACTCCTTCCACACGTCGATTAATAATCTTTATTAGTACTGTCATTATCGGTTTTTCCTTCAAAAACCTATCTAGTCTGATGAAACTTCCAGTTTTCTGAAACGCAACCCACAGAGCGCCCGGCCGCCAGGTGACTGACCATCTGAGCAGTCGGTGGAAAGCCGGGACCCTCTCGTGCGTTATTGGCTATTCGTTACTGTTATCAAGCCTAGAGGGTAGGTGTAAAACATATAAAAGAGGTTCTTTGAACCCTCTGACCGAAGGGGAGTGAATCGAAAGTTTGACTTTGTCAAATCTTTCTCTTGCTTAGATTGGAGGCCTCTTTGTGGTGCCGCAAAGCACACTTTGGGAATCACAGCTCCAGAGAAAAATATTTCTTTTAAAAAAAAGCAATTAACATAGTAATCAGAAGGTAAATATATTCACATCAATTTAACGAAAAGTAACTCAAACTAAGGTACAAATGAAAACTTTATTTAATTTAAAACTTCTGTGAGAAAATAATTAACGGGCAAAGAAGAAAGAATCTTCGAACCACTGAATTGGTGATTTGTTATTTCACGCATTTATAAAATCAACGCAGGATTTTAATTTTACAGTAATATGAAAATATACGAAATATAACCATTAGGACATGGAATCCCGCAAAAAAGTTAAATTTTTATTTAATAATTAATTTTCTTTAAAATCTTTTTCAAAAACAGTTTACGTAATAGGAAATGTACTTCTAATTTATATAGAATATTTATATCTCATAGTTACAAAACATGTGTTGTTCATCTCTTTTCCTGATACTTTGAAAAAAACGTATATACACATTTTCCCGTTAAAGTTGAAGAAATTCACGAGACAGCATAAACTTTATTGTATCATAAAAATAGCTTAGCGTGAAAATAAAAAGAAATTAAATTCTCAACAAATTTGGAATCCCATAAATTTTCGCTGAAATCGGTGCCCAGAACAGCTGTCTTTGGCAACGGTTAATCAATGGGGAAAAAAGATTGGAGTGGATGTTCTGATGTAGATACATGCCATCCACATAGTGTTATATTTCATAGACCATAGGGATTGGTATAGGGTGACGAGCCATTATCTTGATATTCATGGAAATAACCTTTTTAATTAGTGGAAAATAAGAATTGCTGACCAAAGAAGCAGGGCTTTCTGTTGGTCTGTACAATGCCGGCAACATGCGGTCGTGCATTGTAGAAACGTTGTATTTTTCAAAATACGAATATAAAGGATAGAAAAATGAGCTTTAACATGATAGAGATGTTATAAAAATGCTGTCCCTCCACACAACAGATCGAATGATTTAAAGCACCCAAAGCATCATTATACTCTGTGTTGCAATCTCGGATAGACGATGGCAACGTGCGTTATCCCCGCCAAATGCATTCTTCATGATGCTAAAAGCAGAACGGGTATACTGTCATAAGACGCTCCAAATTGTCCGCCTCGGGCAGTGAGTCGAAGGGACCTCGTAAAGCAAAAAAAGGCTCTTTCTTGACTCGGGTCTTATGATAGAATTGAGTGAGGGCCCCTGAAGTATTTTCCTGACTGTTAGTGATATGAAAACTTTGAGATTCCATAGAGTTTCTTTGGATGAATAGATTCCTCATAAGTCTAATGATCCCATAGTCTGCAGAAAATCTTGCAATTTTGAACGACACGAACATTGCAATGATTTAAACTCTAATCTACCCACGCTTAAGCAGATAAGAGTGAACATGAACCAATAATGCACCTTTAGGTTCTTTGGGTGGCATAAATCCCACAAAAATTACCAGCGATAAGAAGAGTGTAAGAAAACTATGCGATCGGCGGAAGTTCGAATTAGCAATTTAGAAAATTTAGGCATTAAATACGCTATCTTAGTACACAGTAATCAGCGGGCAATAATTTTAAAATTATCTGGGTTAAAAAATAGTACGCTATCTTTTAACCCAGATAATTTTAAAATTATTGCCCGCTGATTTAAGGCTAAAACTTAGTATAAAAAAATCCATATGATAGTTGCAATTTGAAAGCTCTTCCTCAGTTTTTGGATAAGTAAATCTATAATCGCGAAAGAGCTTTCTATTTTCCCGTTAAAGAATAACAAAATTCGATTCCCTATTTTAAAGGGATCCTTTCACCGAGACGCTTTTCGAAAACAGAAAAGCAATATTTCTTCGGTGGCAGAGCTCTTAGTCATAGAAAGCCTAATAAAATTGCATTTTGAGCACGATTCTCTTTTCCCGCACAATAGAAATAAAACGAGATTATTTTTAAAAAACGAGCTTTATCTTTTTTTTCCGAGCGGACACCCAGCTTTATCTTGTCTAAAACTTAAAAAAAAGTAAAAGAATATTCCTTTTGGGGTTTAAAATTGTACCCAAAATCATATTTTATTAAAACAATTCTAATAAAACCGCTTCTATCATACCAAAAGAAGAAAATGATGATATATTATTCTTGTCTTCTCATAAAACTGAAACTAAGCCACTAAGACTCGAACTACGTCGGTTATTGCTCGTAAGAGAACCCAATATAGAAATTGCCGATTTTTAGTTGACACATAAGCGCAGTGAAATTTTATTGAGGAAAAACTGTCAAGATTACTGAAATTTCCCGTGATTCGAAAAGAAAACCTTTCTGTATACACAATTGGGGATAAATCTCCGATTGAAGAAACATTTAATGTAGTTAGAATAAGATCAAAAAATAAATAATATCCAAATCCATATTCAGAAGCAGAACAAATATCCGATGTGCATATTCCCCGCCTGACTTAGACATTTCAATTTATAGCATACATTCGAAAAACAAAATTAGCTGATACATCAAATGAAAATGTTGCGATTTCAGATTAAGTAGGCTCAGACAACCATTACGACATCATGACGGGTAGAATTAAACGCATTGACCGGAAACTTGCAGTTGCTGAATCTCACTCTGGATGTCATTTGACTGCAGTACCAGACACCCCCCCTCCCAATAAAAAGTCTGAGGATGCTTTCTCTATAAAAGTAGCTGTTGGAGAAGAGATTTCAAAACAAAGAGAAAATCTTGGAACTGAACCAGCAAATGATATTTTAAGTTGTAATGACAACAAAAAAAATTTTTTGCGAGAATTTGAAGAGAATATTCGGTTTCTCGAGATCGTTGATAAGTATTTCAGTTTCTTTCGAGAGATAATTTGGAAGAATCACTTGACAATAAATATGAAGTAGCATAGAAAAGATTTTCAAAATTGTGTTATAGTTTTCCAAAAGACCTCTCTTTATATAGTGAATATAAAAATGTTGTAGATAATAGTACAGAATAAAACTTTGCGGAACCCGAGTTTAGTCAAGTGCAAAATTTTATTTGCCGCATTGGTCATGATAAGCAAAAACTCAGAATGGTTTTGGATGCTTTCTCACACGCAAGAAGCAAGCTGTCCTTAAGTGATGATTTGTAGGTAGGTTCTAATTTGTATCCCGATTTATATATTTGAATTTTTAGTGTCCTTTCGAAAACATCCGATCGCATTTAGAGTAGATATTAAAGAAGCATTTTTAAATATAAAGACAGATGATTCAGACGAAAATGCAACAAAGCTCTTTTGAACTGATTCTTTCTTCTTTTCGGATTCTAATATTCAATAAAGTTTTATTTGTGGAGTAAACAGTTCACCCTTCCTTTTCAATGCAACGATTAAACACCATTTGAAGAAATATTTTTCCTCCACATAATATTATGAACGTTTGAACAACTCTTGTTAGGTTGATGATGTCATCGGAGGACAAAATATTGTTGCATCTGCCTACACAACTACTGTTGAATGTGCCCAGAATTTTAGTGAAGCAAATATGTCTCTACATAAATGGGCTACAAATTCTGCGGAGTTACGTGTGCTTTGGATGAAAATCGGTTTCTCTACTGAAACAATATCAATCCCAATCATTCAAAATATGATAAATTATGAAGTGTTTGGCATTTCGTGGGATACTGATAGAGATTCGTTTTCCTTTGGTACAGAAAGTCTATTATCCTTTGTATCGTAAGGGACTGACGCAAAAAGATTTTTGTTGCTAATAGCTATCTTTGATCCAATAGGATGTGTGGCTCCCTATGTGATTCGTTTGAAAATTCTTATTCAGAAAGCATGGGAATTTTGTCCTCTCTGGGAACGAGAAAACCCCCAGACTGTTCAAAGCCCATTTAGAGAATAATGTCTTGAACTGAAGGAACTTAATTCAGTGGCAATTCTTTGTTTTTATCATTTCGCAGATTTAGATTCAAATCATGTGCAACTTCATTCCTTTTAGGGTGCATCTAAAAAGGTCTTTGGTGCAATATTATATTCCAGGGTCTTCGAAAAACAGGGTTGCTCCGTAAGACTCTTTCTCTGCCGAGATTGGATTGATGGGAGCTCTGCGTTCTGCTAGGTTCAGGGATAAAGTTTCCAAAACATTAAGGTTTCAGAGTTCTGTTGTTTTTTCATATAGATTCTTCTATCCATTACCCCTGGATAAATAGGGAACCATTCTGTTTTCAATCATTCATTAAAAACGGGGCAAAAGAAATTCAAAAATTGATTGAAATATCGAAGTAAAATCATTATCCCAGAGAAGAAAAACCATCTGATATTTTAAGCAGAGGAGTGTCCGTTAAGGAATTGAAGAACAAAGAACTTTTGTGGCATGACTTAGATTCAAAATTTCACGCATCCCGACTTCCTGCTTAAAGTGGCCTACTTGAGCGATAGATTGGAAAAACTAAATTCTGGAATGTTTCTCTTCTGGGCTGTAATATTCATATACTGAAGATTGAAGAGAGACTTTCTGCATTCAAGAGAAAACTACAGATGTGGGAAAGAAAAACGAATGATAATCTCGAATAAAAGATTGTTTCTCCTGCGTTGCGGAAGTGCATGGCCTCTAGTTCAGACGAGCTTTCCAATGGTAAGATGACATTTTTCACGGAGCATAGCCTCAAAGAACTGATCAAAAGCACAAACCAAGAAGTTTGCGTGAATCCATTTCATGTTAAAGCTGTAAGAAAATCTAATAGAGTTATCAAATGTCAAAATCCAGACACAAAAATTTGCTTGTTTGGAGTAAGCAGAGTTGTGAATATCTATTAAAACGAATACCCTATTCCAAATGCAAAAGCAATGAGGGGTCTTATTCAAACAAGCTAGAAACATTTTTTTTAATTTTATGCCAACATATTTGTAAATTAAACAGATTATGTTTTATACTTGACAAATATGAATTGCATTTATTAATCTGAATAATTTTTAAATGTATCATTTGTTTAAATTATTTAATTTAAAACCGGTTATTCAAATATTTAAAGCACTCATATTTAGAAAAAAGTAATTCTTCTAGTTTCATTATTAGTTGACAGATTAGACTCTAATTTGTGAGAGAAGTAAGTTACCAGAAGTTTCAATTAATTAACATTTCAAGAGAAATAATTAAAAATTCACATTGAAAAGATTTTTAATGTTAACAACATTTGGAGAAATGTATTTTTAAGTATACTTTTTTATGTAATCATATTTTAGAAAATGTGCTGAAGAAATTTCAATGAATTATAAAAAATAATTTATTGTTTTTCATTGGGAACATTTTATGCCAAATATTTATGTTTAAGAAATGTTTAGAATGAACAAAATTATAGAGAGTACATTATTTTGAGAATATTAGATGCAAATAAATTTTTAGCGAACTGAGTTTTTTTTAAAAAATAATCATGCTCATAGTTATAATAAAAATATTTGTAAACGCATGAAAATGTCGATTGAGTAGCGATCAGAAGGGTATCTTTAAGGACACTTCACAGCACGCAAAAAGATATGAAGAATATTCTGGGGATATTCGCAAGATCCTGAAAGCGTCTCTTATATATATACAATATATTCTTTAAAACTTCTATCAATCATGTGATAATGCATTATATCAGTTCTCGGGAAATTTGAATTATATTTGTTATTAATAGTTAAATCTATTGTTGATTTTATAAATAAAGTTATAATTTATATATTTATTGTTGCAAACAATAGAAGCTTTTAAGCTTGAGATAAAAATTAAGAAAACTATTCGGAAATGGTTCTTCCTAAAAAGAATGTCTTAAATATTTATGAATATACTAAATACTATTCGAATTATTGAATAATAAAAATTTATAAATATTGGTAATTATATAATAAATTAAATATTAATATGCAATTAAAAAAGAATTGTTGAACATTGTAAATTAACATATTGTAATTATCTATATCAATATTTTAGGAAAATAAACTTTCGTAATTTATTGTTTTAATTATTTGAAAGAAGAAGAAATTTCTCACGTGATTTTGTTAAAAGATAAAACATTTATAATCAATAATAAAGAGCTATAAGAAAATTTTTCGCAAATTTATTTTATTTCATAGTCTTTTTTATATTTTTTTGTCTCCATCATCATATACCTTTCTCTGTTATTTTTAATTTGTCTGATCATTTTTGCTATTTTCGATTTAGATTAGAAAGTTGTAGAAGAAACTAGTAACAAAAAAATTGCAGTAGTTTCTCTTATTGTTTAATATATTTCTAGAAAGGATTATGTCCATTTATAATCAGAAATAAAAAGAGGTCTTCAATAATTGCATCTTATTTGTAATCGCTTATTTTCGTTAGTACTTTTATATCTATTATACTAATATTTTCGTCTTTGTAACTTCCAATTTTTATTCAGAAAACAATAGAAAATATAACCATAAAATTTCAGGTAACTTTTTTATTGTTTTAAAATCAATAAGCAATTCAATTTTAATAAAATTTATCTGTAAAGTATTATAAAATGTATAAATATTGAAGCATTAAGACATTCTTCCTGAGTTCAAAAAGTTAAAGTATCTATAAAGTAAAAAAAAGAAAAGAACATATTACGATTAAAAAGGAATAATTGATTTTTAAGAAATGCAAAGGATCTTAAAAGAATATTAAATTACTATTATATTATAACCATTTTTGTGAATTTTTATGAAAAAGTATTCAAAGAAAGAAAATAATTTTTTACTCCAAAACTTTGACCTTGTGTTATGAATTTCCTAACAGGCTGAGCCAGTTGGGTATAAGTATGATATATGTAACTCAAGAGATTTCTCGACAAATCTAATGTCCTTTGTTTTGATTGCAGTGTTAGCAATTTAAATCTTTGTTGTTTTTTGAAATTTTTTTGTTGTTGTTTTTTTTCTTTTGTCTTACGTCCTTTTTGTGTCATATATATGACTTTTTAAGTGGCAACAGTGTTTGAATTGCTTGGTGATGAAAAAAAGTCGCACAAGTCGCCAATTGGAACGTTATACCCTACAGGCTCCGGCCGTTGTAAGGCCACCGTGTAATGGCTTTCTAAACGAATTTACATGCGAAGTGGGTCATAATAACGTGTCACAATGGAGGAAACTCCCAAGCACTCACCTTGACAGGCGAACGTGCAATGATTCAACATCCACATCACATTGTTTAACAATGATTGTGATCGAACCCGTGACCTTTCCCTCTGAAAAGCCTTGTCCAAACACTGGATCAAAAACTGCGCGCGATTGGCCTTTGTTCCGAGACTTATTAAAATATTATAACATAATAAAATTCTGAAAAAAATGAATGATTAATTTTCATTAAAATACCTACGTTTTGAAATGAGAATTTAAAGAACAATTGCTGAAATAAAACCTCATATCTTACACGCAACTGAAAATAATTTGTTTTTCAACACTAGCATTTTTAAGTATATAAAATTAAATAAATAAGTATTTCATTTTTTGTTACTTCTACAATATGAATAATTATTCTTTATTTCATATGTACCAAAAATAAAATAAAAGCAAAAATATACAGATTACCAGTATTCAACTTTGAAAATTTACGTATTACGCAAAGCATAAAGGAGAATTGCATCGCTTGCGCTTGACTCATAGTTATTACCCCTAACTATTAAAAACAATTATGATGATTTACTGATGTCATCATTATGTAAATTTAGCTCATGTCATAGTCAATGACGCATATCACAAGTACTGCATTTGTATTGAGTATTCGGGGGATGACGCTTACATTTATTAAGGTAGCAAACAAAACTTTAAACACAAGCATAAAAAAATTTTAATATAGGAAGTTATAACTCACAAAATTGAACTTACTTAGATTTACACCTTTCTTATTAATGATGGATTCGCTTTCCTCCCATTCGGTGTTTCTAAATAAAAGACGATTATAAAAATTCAAAAGTTGTGTAAATAAAGATAAATGAAAACTTTTTCTGGAAAAATTACGTCACAGAATTACACCTAAATGTCTTTGTTTAAAAGCAATAATTTATGATATTTTATTGAAAAGGTATTTCTTGAGTTGTTTATTTTCTTTGTTAAATTTTTTTTTATTTAAACAATTTTACTGAGAATTATTTGAATGCAGAATTGTATCATTGTTTTGCTTAGTAAAGCGTTTCTGGAAAAAGATTTAAAAAATGAATGAATACATAATCAGAGACATGCACCATAAAAATACAAAACGTGTCTCTTGTATTGTTTTACAGTAAAAATAAAGGTATATTTATATTTCAAGTCTTAATTATTCTTATTGTTCAAATTATTTTCCATAAAATTTTAAAGCAGACTAACCAAAATACTTTTGAAAAAGTAATATTTAAAATAAATTTCTCATAAATTCAGGAATGATTATTTGTGTGTGATAATAAAAAAAATGAAGTAAATTTTAACTGTAAAAATTCACTTAATTATCAAAATTATTCATGACTGAATATTTAAGGAAAGCAAGTTGAGTTATTTTAATTTCAATTCATGTCAAGTTTTAATCAGCTTATTGGATGAGATCTCAAACTTCAATGGGTGGGCAGATCATAAGAGAATTGCGATTGTAATTGTGTTTCTATATTATTCACATTTCATACGCAATAAAAAGAATATTCTTTTCTGTAGGGAAGTAATGCTAAGGAATAAGAAGCCAAAAGAATATTTATAAAATATGAAATAACACTTTCATGACAAAACATCAAAACAAATAATTAATATAATATCTTTTTTATAAAAACTATTTATAAGTTATTTACAAAGATTTTTATAGTATTTATAAAATATATCTCATCAGGCAGCTTCATGTAAATTTAAAATCACAAACAAATCAAAATACGTGATTGTAATGCTTCGATTTTTGTTTCAGCAGCCTTAAGAACTTCGAATGGGCTCCTCTGGAATGGCCTTGAATGAGAAGAAGAGGATCATGGACAGTGTCCGAAGAACAGGAAGCACGGCCACGCGAACTTCCACGAGGTCGTGATTCGGGAGATGTCGTCGTGGCAGCCGGATCCGAGCATCAGGTAGTTGAGGAAGAGGCCGTCCTCGATGGCGACGCCCACCGCGCACCCCAGCACAGCGTACGCCGCGAGGAGGGCGAAAACGATGGCGACCGCCCGGTTCAGCTTGGACGGCCGCTCAGCGGACCGGAGCAATGTTTCCGCGCACCCCACAGTCCTGTGGTGCCACTTCTTCCCGGGGTCCTCCGCAGCGCACGAGTCTGCGACGTGGTCCCGTGCGTCCTTGAGGAAAGATGGAATGTGCTTCGGATGCCTCAGCAGCGTGTCGACATCGGCCACCCTCCGCGCCTCCTCGTCCCTCGGCCTGCTGGAGTAATCCGTGACTGGACAAAGGAGATGGAACAAATACAGCCAGAGCACTGAGAGGTAGAGTCCGCATTTGTAGAGGCATGAGAACATCAAAGGCACTCCGCACAATGAGTAACCGACAGCTGCTGCTCTACCCCAATCTGATCTCAGCGACATAGCTCCAAATCCTAGAGAAAAACCACAAAATTATTATATTTTAATGAATTAAAGAAAATTTTTTAATCATACTATGGAATCGAATCACTGAAAAAGGGAGAAGATAATTTTGAAAATAATTGCATTTCAGCTTAAGAAAGCTTCTGTAAGAAAAATGTATTTAGAAACGTGTTACACAATCCTTTACGCTTTGTTATTCGCATCAATGGTAATTTCATAACAATTGATTCCACTGAATGACTGCACCATCTGAGCTGCTTCACGATTTCTGCAACCTCTGAATGAAGGTCGCTTTCCAATGGGCTTCTAACAGGACCACAAGCTGTGGAATCGTGGATTTCATTCCATGTGAATCGGCTGATAAATCTCGTACGATTCAAACTTGTCTCGATGAATGTTACAGGAAATCATCTGGTGATGTCACGAATGTCATCAATAGGCTTCCAAGGGGGTTCGAATGGATTGGGGTCATAATGCACGGCTCTCATGAGTAGACATTTTTCATAAACCAGAGATTCTGGGCGTTCGATGAAGGACCTTCGATTTTAAAAAGAAAATTTTGGTAATAAAGATGGTGTTAAGTCAAGTTCACTGCTGGAAAATATTCTTCAAATGTAACGTGAGTGTTTGGAGACGGAATCTGAAGATTATTCGAAAAGTTCTTATGAATTTCAGAAGAACACATGAAATGATTCTGCAATAATTAGGCAGCCAGACAAGAAAACACAAGAATTGGTTAAAAACTCAATAAAAAAAACAACATATTCAGTGTAACAGGAAATTTTAAGAGCAATTTCGTTAAGGTTTTCAGATTCTCTTTGAATTATAAATATTAAAAACAGTCTAAAATCTCAATTATATTGAAAACTATAAGAAATAAATTAAAATGACGTGAACAAAAAAGCGTACCTGAATGAAGTAAGTAATCACTTTATAATTAATAAAATAGTAAAAAAATAAGTAATTCTATAATATAATTGAGAAACTCTTCTATTTTTCAAAAACACTTAAAAAACACACTAAAATGTAGGGTCCACGAAACTATTTCACGACTAGCGGATGGGAGCCGGAATCGAATCAATGGAGAAGAGAATTATGAGAAGAATTGTCGATGTTGTCAGCGAAAAATGCGTGTGGCGCACCGTTTACACTCTCTAGATTTACAAAAAAATTGCATAAGCAGTTAGAAGATGGCTCTGCAGACAGCGAAAGTAAACGCAGCTCGGAAGAGAAGCAGTAGGTGTGTAGAGGAAGACAACCTGCTGATCGTGTCCAAGGTCGTGAAACCTGCCCTACCCTGAAGAAGATACGAGGTCATTAAATGCTTTTCATATTCAAAGCTGAAAGGAATTGAATGTACTTAATAAATTAAATCATTATTATAAAATACGTTAATATGCTTTCAAAAGAGCTGATGTAAAATTTAATAATTTAGTAAATATGTTGCACTGTCAAGAAAGACAGAAATAAGGCAGCTCAATTGCTATTGACCATCCTGCAACTATTATTAAAAATTGTTCCTTTATTTTGCAACATTAACATTTTTATGTGAACGTAGAAAAGAAATATCGGCGCAGTTAAAAGATATTCACTTCAATCTCTTGGAGTTAGATTGAAATGTTTTTTTTAAAGTAAGGTTTTATATATTTCTAAAATAAATTCTCTTGTGACATGAGTATGATTCATTTTTGTAAGATTCAGGCTCGAGATTCCGTCAAAGCTCTTAAGAATTCAATTGAACGAAGTTCAAATAACTTTAAATACAAACAGTGAGAATATTAAAACCTCGCCTTGAGAGATATTAACATGTGATTAATTTTTGAGACACCAATTAACAGAAATTGTTTATGTAATTAAACTGTGAAACTCTTATTAAAATTCTATCTGTATTCCAATTTTATAGTCCGTGATCATATAATAAACAAATAATTCTTAGGCGCAGATTATTAATGAGTATTTATGTGATTAAGATAATTATGGGATTTCTGGAATTCTCTCTCTCATCAATAAAATTCTTCCTTAATTCCATATTTTGAAAAAATCAGCTGAATTCTATGGAATTTTGAAATAGTGAGCGAAAAACGAATCCATGACGCGTCATCCCTTTATTCAACAAATGACTTCTGATTGAAGTGCAGAATCTCGGAATTTCCTCCCGAAGGCAGCAGTAAAATATTTCAAACCAAACAAACCCCAGTTACCAACGCAAGGAATTGTCTGACATCAAATAGTAATGAACAAATAAACTGTGTAGGGGCAACAAATAAACAACTAAAAAAGTATTTCTTGTTTTTCAGTTATTTGGCTATATTTTTCGACTTCGGGAGCATGCGATATTCTAATTTACTATCGTGACAAAATAGAAATAAATACTGCCCTGCATTAGGTGGTAATTTATTCAAAGGGCCGCTCACTTCCGCATTGCGACTTCCGCTTCCCTTCTAAATAAGTGACTTCATTTGCATACCAGTGCCTCCTAAATGCTGAGAAACATCGGATCTTTTTTCAAAATAAAATTTTACTTTTTAAGAAACAGAAAAATATATTTAGGAATTAGTATACTCTTTTTAAAAAAAAATACAAAAAATAACCAAGTAAATTTGTGAAACAGAATATTTCTGCCACTTACATACCTGGACTTTTTAATCATATCAATAGAGACTCCATATCTACGAGAAGAGTTTGTTGAGACGAGAATGACCTGAAGTTTAGTCCATTGGTTTGTCGCTCAACGGTCATTTTTTGCACACGATATTCAAGGTATGGCTCGAACCCATCAGTTGTTGAACTAAAGGCAAGAGCACTAACCATTTAGATACTAGCTCGGCAACATAATCAGACAATTCTGAGAATATTCGCTGCCAAGGAAATGAAATCGGTCGTTATTCGAACTTATCGCTATTCTTTTGTTAACTCTGGTTTGGTGAACCGGTAATTAATGAATGCACTTGAATATGTCCTAATGAAATAGGGTCTTCAGGGCCTTGACTTATCATCGTTATGATTTCTTTGTAGAATGTTATGATCAAAGAGATCAGCTTTTCCCAAGCATTGAGTGGCTACAATAACAGTCGCTCAGATTGTGTGCCGTTTCTGTAATGCATTAAAATCAACTATCCGATCCAACAGCTTTCTTCGCTCGCTGCAAAGTCAGTGAGGGCGGTGTCATCAAAGCAGAGGCTCTGCAAGTTTCCAGAACACTTCTACAGCAATCGCGTATGGTAACCCCTTCACTCGAAACATCGAAAAAATGTTAACTTGTATTTTCCAAACGTCTCTGAACAGGTCGCCAAATGTCACTTTGTTGTTTCAAAACTTATTTCCAGCTCTGAAAACCGCTATGTTCAGACAATAATTATTTTATAATAAAAATAACTCTTTGAACAGAAATATGAGACATTTATACAGATATTGACACTATTTGCATTTTTAGTAACATACGAGACGAATCTATTAATGCGTTGCACTCTTTCAAAGTGACCTAAGACAAACTTAATGATTCAAATATTTACAAATAGAAGTTTTAAAATAATAGTTCTTTGCTGATAAAAAGTACTCTTAGCAGCGAATAGAAACGTCCTTATTTCTTTTTATAATGTCAGCAACTGAAAAGTGATTCATTTCTATATCTCACAGGTGACGTTTGATTATTTATTTTTTTGCAAGGGAGCTTTTTTTATTGATCCTATGGAAAAGTGGATATCTTACGAGTTCTAACATGAACATGGTTTTCTATACATTTGTAACATTGCATCAATGTTGCATGTTGTCACTTGATTACGAAGGCCGCAGTGGTAAGAGCATCGTTGCAAAGTTCGAAAATCAACTTAACCGAAGATCTGTCGTCTTCACTAAAGGCTGCTGGGGGCCCGCTCGGTAGGTCGCCATGTCTTCCAAGTGAAATGATACTTCTGGGGTCAAGTATTCGGAAGTCTTCTGAATCCGGCAGATTTCCGCCAGGCGGTTTCCACCTCAGTGGTTGTGCCCAACTCTGGGCTACGTACCGAGGGAAATATGCAATAACAAAATATAATTATTATTTCAAAGAAAAAAAATTGTCGCTAAATATTGCGCAAATTGTTTCAATCTTGTAACTAAAATGAGTTATTTTCTCAATGCAGTGCTTTATTTTTATAACTGTACTGGCCGAGGTATTTTTTAAGAAATTGCAATGGAATGCAAATTTTTTTGCAATATATTGCAACTTGTTTCAATTTTGTAAATATACTGATGAGCTATTTTCTCAAACTCATATTTTACACACTGCTATCCACTCAAATATCAATAATAAAATTTTAAACATTGCTCTAACACCCTGGTCGTCCATCGGCTGTAGAATACAAGAAGATGCGAACAAAGATTCAGAAGATACGAACAAACTATTCGTTATCGATTAGATTATCGATAAGTTGTAGGAGTAAAATGATTCACACACACAAATAGGAACTTCCTTTTCCAAACAATCAAGCTCTTCTAAAGTAATTGAAACTCAAATTATCAAATGACGTTAACATCATTCTTGTCTTTTGTATCCTATAAATGGCTCTTAGTACTTTTAAATGTATTTTTTGTATTTTATATTTTTAAAATGTTATAAACTACAATGGAAATGCAACACCAAGAAGGAGTGGGCAGGAAATTACGCAAATTTCAGAGTACACGAGTTATGCAAATGATGGGAAATGCGCTGCTTTCCAGCGCACGCAGGTTAAGATATAAGGTGAGTAGGTAATATTCGCGGAGCTATTGCTGCTTGGGAAGGAATCGTTGTCGCAAAGGACACCTGTAACTTCAAAGAAAGCCATCAGTTCCAGCAGACAGTACGTACATTTGAAAGCGTTGATGGCTGTGCAGGTAGTTGGAACTAAGAAACGTATCCGGAGCGCAACTCAAGTGACGTCAGCAGGCGTGTCCGCCAATCCCATCTACCGAAATTCTGTAGCATGTGCAAGACAACCAGGTGATGGAGTGGATCTGCTTGCCGTCGATTGGTTGCTCATGGTTTCCATTAAGAAGACTGCCCTTGACCCCGTAGCGCAGACGTCTGGAATGATTTCGGATTAGAGCGATGTGGAACACAGAGTGGATCGTCTTCTAGATGAGTCACGTTTCTTCAGAGAGAGTCGCGCGTATGAGCGTGGTGTCGCCGTGGAGAGAGGTCCAAGCCTGCAGAACAGCGCTACAAGGCGGCATCGTGGCTTGGGGTGCCGTTGCGTAAGATTCTAAGTCACCTCTAGTTCCAGGCCACTCGCTCTAATAAACATGCTAAATATATGTTTATTTATTAATTAATCAATTTATTCATTTTTAAATCTAAGTGCTTATGTATATTAATCAATCAACCCATTGCTACGTATAGTCGGAGGAACTGATTTGTATGAAAGCAGTCCTTGATGTAGAGATCTTGTGATAACAAACGTCGTCTTCAGGGGGAACGAAGAGTCCCTTGGCGATGGAGGGAATTCCAATGAACAGCGCCCACGCGTTCTTCGGAGATCTGCTGAAAATTGGCTCCACTTTGGTGTTCTCCCCCCTACCATTTCATAGCTGTGTGGCGGGGCTTTTAAAGTGCGCGCAACACTCTATCGAGACTCATAAATGGAAGCCTGGGATTATAACAGGGAAGCAAAATCTTCCCCATGCATAGGAAAATCACGCATTTCACCCCTGGTTGTCTATTTTCCTGCTTGACTTATTTCCTCTTCTTGTTTTCATGGCTTAGCCCATTTGCTAACCATATAGGACAAGAAAGAATAACAAATATATAAATAGTGTTTTATATAACACTTGAAAAATATTAAATTAAATGATGATGATGTGCAAACTTTTGTAAATTTTTAATATCTTTTTCATAACAAATTCATAATATTAAAAGTTCTTTCATCCATTCAATTAATTATGATATTCAAACAACTATAAAAATTATTTGTTTTTATACTTGTTTCAATACATAGTTGTTTAAAATATAGTTAATAGTTTTATAGTTGTTTAAAATTAAATGCTACATTTTAATGAACGATTTTTATGCATCACGGTTAAATAATTTCAAAATGAATGGGAAAGACAAACGGGAAAGCTGCGGTTATTTTTTATGTTTACTTTTTATCCTATTTTCTTTGTAGACGCGTCCGTTCCTGAGATTTATAACAATAACGTGTTTTTTTATCGATCATTGTTATTTTAATGATGATTAAATTTCAATCATTCGCTAAGAAAATGCTTAAGTATACACACAAATGCGTTTATTCTAAAAAATACTTATTAAATATTGATTTCTTAAGAGGGAGGACACTTGGGAACTTAAAGGTGTTGCTGCTGTTCACGAGGAAGTATTAGAGTTCCGATCAATGCATTTTAATGTACCATTAGCTTAAAGTTTTGCGTTCTGCTAGATGGGTGTTGCAGGTGTGCACATGCATTCAATTGATCGTGAATTATTTGCAGATCAGCAAAAAATATCGAGAAAAAATGTGTAAAACCGAAAAATCTATTATTTTTGTGATACTGAAGGAAAGGGATATTTATATATAAAAGAAATATGTTCGAGACTTTTCATATTAAAAAAAAAGACCTTACATTGCTCACAGCCACTGGAGCGCGCGTCTTTTATGCTCGAAATTACATTTGTTGATATACTTAGGGTACAGATAAATAGACAGTTGGAATCATATCGCAAAAGCAAACAAATATAACTTGTTTACTAATCAATACAAATAAAAAGAAAAAATCAGCCATAAGAAGCTCCTAAAATACGGAAACAGAGTTATTGAATGCATTTTATTTTGCATGGAGAATGTAAGAATTAACATTTCAATTTACTGAGACGTGTAACTGTGTAACTTCTTATGATCCACTTTAGAGCACATTCAACACATTTTGGTTTGGTTGGTTGTTTGTCGCTCAACGGTCATTTTTTGCACACGAGGGACACTAATTAGACCGGGACCTACGGTTTAAAGTGGATTCCGAACCACTACAAACATCCATGCCCAAGGTGGGATTCGAACCCACGAACTGTTGAACCGAAGGCAAGAGCACTAACCATTCAGCTACCAGCTCGTCTAAAGTGCATTTTGAGAGATCCACATCTTTACAGGAAGTGGGAATCGAACTCACGAATTGATAATTCTAAAAAACATATTACTACTCAAATATGTGTAAATTAACTTTAACCACTAGAGTATTTGCAGTGAAATAAAACATTCATAAACTTTTTTTTCTCAATCCTATAAGAACTTGAGACAAATTCATTTGAAGTGTTTGATTTTGTTAGTTTAAAAAATGTATTGAAAAGATTTTCTTTGCAAAATAAAGCTTTGTAATGGATAAGCGCAGTTACGAAAGATGCTATATTTGGATGCACAGCTGACAGGGCGAGTGCTTGGCAGTAATGCAATAAGGACAGCCACTTTTTAATAAGCTTTTAGTATTACAAAGAGTTCCGGGTTGGATGTAGAATTGGGTACCTCTTCGTTTGACTGAAAACAAATTTTAATTTCTGGTAACTCCCAGTTTGATAGGTGCTGTATAGAAGCACAACTGTCACTCAGAATTCCTCATAGTTCAGCTCCGTAGAAGTTTCAATTAGACGCAGGCCCTTGTAGATTGCCAGTAGTTCAGACTTGAACACTGTAATATTGTAATTTATTGTAATATCGTAATTTATTAATGTCGATAAAACATCGTAAATGTAACGTGATGTAGACATCACGTTACATTTACGATACATCGTAACGTGATGTAGACAATGTTCTAAGACATTTAGTAATTTTTGAATTATATGTTAAGCATTATTATTATATATTTTGCCTACCAAAAACAGATTTCTATATACTGAGAGAATCAGAAAAAGAAAATCTCTAACTCTGATAAAAGTGCACACAGAAATGCTCGGCATAATTCCACTTCCCAACGATTGTTCAGTTTGGTTTGCTTTCGTTTGCTTGTCGCTCAACGGTCAGTCTTTTGCAAACAAGCGCTAATTAGACCGTCCCGAGTTGTTAGAATTTTTGAAGTTCAAATTTTCTATTCAGGGAAGCTTTGTTCTACCCCAGAATTATAGCTAGTTTTTCAAGTACTTTAATTGTCTTCACATAACGGATTAGTATTAGAACTTCATGTTATTGTCAATATTTTCAATAAGCCGAAGTCCTTCTTATAGCTCTTCCTGTCCAAAATAGAATGTGTCTTGTTACGATGGCAACAGACAAATTACCTAAGCTGTTCTTCTGATAAACAGACAGTACAACCGTTCTTACAGTGATCAAAATTTTAACTGTTAATCCCTTTCACCAATATATTTTATAAAATTTGTAAAAGCCTTAAATACTTACTTTTGAGCTAAAAAAGTTTGCTTTCGAGTTGCCGAGGCAGGAGCTAATTCCAAGGGGACCTCGGGAGGTGCGAGGACTTCTCCAGGTTTACCCAAATCAGCCGTTCGAATGCGGTCACCGATATCTGCTGTCTGGAGACCTTCTCTTACTTCGACGCTTTGTTCGTTTTCCTTGGAATTCTCAAGAAATTCCTCGGCCTCTAGAGTTTCCACGCCCTCAATTTTCTTCACTTCCTGGTCTGAACGCTTCTCCACAAATTCCTGAACTCGAGTCTCTTCCTCCGGGTTCTGATCTTCTTCCGCGGTTAAGCTCCTATCCTCCATTTTAACTGGCATTTTTAGTCAACTGACGCAGCAGCTCCATTTCCCAATTTTTCTTTCTAGGGAAGAATTAAAGCAGAAATCAATCATCCTATTGGGTGCAAGACGTCAACCACGTGATCATATTAGATAAATACGAGCTCTTCCCACAGGCAAAACAAAACCATTTTAAAAATTATTAATTAATGTATTAATTGTAATAAAATAAATTTATTATTAACATCTGGAATTAATGAGTAATAATAATTAATTAAATGAAAAAGAAACAGATGAGGAATGTGTCTCCGACTCATCCTCAGCCACAGTTGAGCAGCAGGAGATTGCCTTCAGATGCAGAGGTGGGATTTTTAATCCCTTGTGTACAAAGAGGACCATCAGAAATTGCTTCAATATCACTTCGGATGTTGTACTACGCTGTGTCAATGTGGATGGCAAGACCTTTAAATAATGAATAATTTATAAATTTAGTTTGTGACATAAAAATTAAAATGACTGTGGAACATTATATGTAGACATTTTATGAACCAATTTGGGAATGAGTCGATGAAAAACCAGTCGAAAACTGTTTTGATATTTGTTTCAATAAAATAATGCGTTATTTAAATATATTCACGTTGAAATAAGATTCTCTCTCTCAATAAACTAATGAATCCTGTCGCAGTGTTGGAGTGCCTTACATCACAGGCGAGCGCCAAGAGAAATAACCAAACGAGCTTCACTTTGCGTAGTGTGTATCTCATCACAGACAACTATCAGCCATTTAGAGTTTAGTCTCATACCCATGAATATCCTTCCCAATAAGAAAATGATATCCTTTGGGCTCCCTCGGTTCGGCGCTGGATCCATCGCCAGAAGTGTCCGATGACTCCTTTTGAGATGCGGAAGCCTGTAAGCGAACTTGGCAATTGTTTCTGGCGGGCCCTTCCATTCCTGTCATGATGGCTGGAGGCTGTTATCGAAATTGGCTTTTTATTATATACACGCCTATTATAGTGTTTCCAAAACAAAATTTTAAACCTATTGAAAAATATTCTTCTTCACAAGCTCAACAGCCTATTGCAGGCCAAGGCTGATTCACTGATCTTCTTCCAGCTGACCCTATTAGCCTCAACAGCCCTCCATCGGTTGACTCCCATTATTTTGAGGTCTTTTTCAACATCGTCCAGCCACCGCGTGGGTTGACGTCCTCTACGACGAATCCCCTCGATTTTTGAGAATGTCACTTTTTTGGTGGGAAAAGCATCGGTGCATCTGTACAGGTGGCCCAACCATCTTATTCGTGATGCCTTTATAGTTCTTACAATATCGGTCCCACCGTATTTGCCATATTTTCGATTGATTTCATGATTAAATAAAATCCTCCTCTCATTATTCACTTGGATGGGTCCAAAAACCTTCCTCAAAATATTTCTTTCAAAGATCAATAGCTTTTCCTCCTCTGTCTTAATGAGGGTCCAGCACTCACTACCATACAGAACAATTGGCCTGATAAGGGTTTTATATAGGTTCAATTTTGTATTTATAGAAATTAACCCAGATTTGAATTGGCTTCTGAGGCCATAAAAACATCCATTAGCAAAAAAGATTCTATTATTAATTTCGATTTTTAAATCATTGTTACATGAGATCAAAGTTCCTAAGTAACTAAACTGTTTTACCGAATCAAAAGTATAATCACCTATCCTCAAAGGTGTTGGGTCAAAAGTTTTATTTGTTGCAATCAGAAATTTTGTTTTGCGTGCATTAATAATAAGTCCCATTTCCTTTGCCGCATTCTCAAGCGCTACAAAAGCCTCAATGATAGATTGAAAATTATTCACTTATCCCTTTAATGACAATGCTTGTATTTGTTATGCTGCTAATACGATTCTATCATTGAACTCATTTCTTATCAGACACGTGTATCATTGAAAGAAAGATATTCAAATATCTTCTCTTTTTCCCCTTCTTGCTTTTTCTTATTAGTGATATCCTGATATCATAAATAGGGAAAGAATAATGCTTTATCCTGATCATCATAAGAATAGGAGAAATTCTATATTGCTGATTTTGAAATGGTTCCACATTTTATTATAATCGAATCAATATCATTGAGCGGCGAATAACACAAGCGGCTCTTGGGCGGAGGAGAGATCCGCGGCGATCTGCAAGTCAATTCCTTCAATATTTAATTCGTAACTAAGTTAAATTCCATGCTGTCCCGAAAATAATGTTATTTCCTTTCCTTCATCGCTCTACACATAACAATTATGCTAGTTTTAATGGTTCCTGAAATTTTGTTCATATTTCAATTATAAATTAATATAAATTACTGCACAATTATCAAGTCGAGAATATAACAGTTATGAGAACACATGGCAGGAACCACTAATAAGACGTGATATATCCGCAATACAGAATTGAGAGTTTGGAAGGATTTAATATGGATGCTTACTGATGTCAAAGCCTTTTGTTGCTGCTTCCGTGGACCAGAGTTGGGCTCTGGCAGAAGCAGCAGGGTCTTCAGAAGATCCCCAGAGTTATCGCTTCCTGTCTTCAAAGGAACTTTCAGCGGACAAGGTAGGAAGTGCAGAAGAAACCCCCATAATGATTAGGCGTCCACTATTCAACAAGCAATTTCCTGCTAAAAACAAACGTTAATAATCTTTTCGGTCAAAACTAGAGATGAAGAAGTTTATTAAGTTTTAACAAATGCGTTTAATAAAACCATTGGATATCAATTAAACAAACTATTGGGTCCTTTCTCAATGTCTAACAAAAGCATATTAAAATTACAATGCCATTAATACGAAGCATCCCTAAAAGTGTAAGGAAAACATTTCACGTTGGAAGGAAACTAAATGCGTAAAAGGATCCTATATGAATAAATTATAGCTATTAATAATCATATGCGGAAATATTTAACAGACAAGAGGAAAAAGTTTCTCATAATTTCCAGAAAAAGCATTCAATTTATGTAAATGTCATAAAAAAATTTTAGGAAAAAAAGACACAAATATTTGTTTGTATTGTATGTTTAAAATGTTACAAAGAACAGGAAAACTTAAATTTTTCATATTTCCATCTAAAATGATCATTCTTTCCTTTTTAACTCTACCTATTGGAGAAAGAATATTCTCCACTTTATCAGTACTTCTTCAATATTTACTTTAGGGCTTTTACGCTGACTGAAATATTATTTCATCGATATAATGATAGGTCTGCCAGAAAAACGCCGGAATGTAAGCAGATGCATAGTAATAACAACCCGAAATCACGAAATGAATAATCGGAACGCAACTATTGATCTTTTTCCCTCCGTACGGGCTTTCTAATATCCAACTGCTGTTCACATCGATCAGCGTTTGGAACAATAAGTGCTTTTGCACGAGAAATGCATTTAGCCCACCTGCTAGTCCATAGATGATCGTTAACTGTTCGGCAGAATTCACTTGGATTCGAATTAAGTATCTGTCTTGTGCATCACTCACTGCGACAGTTTACCGATGCATATCGAGCCGATTGGTGCCACCTTCTGCTCTTCCTCGAATTCAGAGAATGGACGAGTCAATAAAACTTGTTTCCTTTCCGCTTGTGCACACAGTGCTCCATGGTAGGCCATTGAAAGTGCGCCTAAAGTAGAAAGGGAGCCAAGCGTATCCCAGGGATATGTAATTGGCTGAATGCGCCATCAAACTGCAAGTTGTGTTAATATTTGAAAACGGCGACATCAACAAAAGTTGTAAATTTGTATTTGTATTGAATGGCAGCCATTCGCATCACTTCAATGTAGCAAACATCGTCCATCACACAATGAATTGTACGTGAAGAGATTGCGCATGAATAAATTTAAGCATTATAAGCAGAATAATATTTAATTAACTATTCAAATATTATTCTATCTACATTGCTGAAATATATCTAAAATTATTCTATTTACATTACTGAAATATATCTAATATTATTCTATTTACATTCCTAAATTAACAAATTTATTTTTTATGTGATAAAATAAATAAATCTCTTGTTAACTATTTTTTGTTTTTAGAAAATAACTGAATTAAATGTGGCATCTTCGTAATATAATTTAGTAAACCACTCTTTTACGCAGTCAACTGCAACTTTAAATACTTAATCGCGATATTTTATCTTTATGTATGAAAAGAATTTTAAATAACAGAATAAAAACAAAATTGTTAAAAATAAAGAATGCTTTTAAGCGATAAACGCAGACATTTGTGTGTTCGATTAAATGAATAAAATATGTACACCTCTAAAAAGAAATCATGACCAATTTAAGCGTATGTATGTATATCAAACGTGATTAGAAATATCATTACCATAATTTGAAATAAATATAAGAATTATAAACACAAAAGTGTAACACGCTTATCAATACATTCAGCGCAAAATTAGCTTAAATGCAATTGCCAAAATATAAGTAAATTTTTTTAAATGAACAAATGCCAAATGAAAAGAAGTGAAGTGGAAAGGCAAGATTATTTACAGACGTAACCCAAATCCAATACAAAATTTAAAAGGACATACAGCACAAAAGGACAATGGACACCTCAATAAATCAAATGAAATGAAGTACCGATATCTCCAACTTCTTCAGACCGCATTGTCGTTACAAAGAATGGCTTTCTCTGCAGGTATGGCTGCAATATACATACATACATACATATATATATATATATATATATATATATATATATATATATATATATGTGTGTGTGTGTGTGTGTATGTATATATATATATATATATATATATATACATACATACATACATATATATATATATATATATATATATATATATATATATATATATATATATATATATATATATATATATATATATATATATATACACTTTTCCAGTAGCCCATACAGCGTGATTTTGTATTTGTGCGTACACATCAAAACTTCCAATGTTCGGTTGCTTTTGAACGCGCTAGGTGGTGCAGCACCTAGTACCGCTCGCAGCGGAAATACAAGCAAGCGCGAAGCGACATAATATTTGAATATATTATAAATAGCATTTATATTATATACCATATAAAGATAGGTAGACATAGGTGCAAAAAATTATTGTCTCTCATAATTTTGCCAGGGTGTGCACTGCACACCCTGCACATATGGCCCGCACGCCACTGTATATATATATATATATATATATATATATATATATATATATATATATATATATATATATATATATATATATATACACTTTTCCAGTAGCCCATACAGCGTGATTTTGTATTTGTGCGTACACATCAAAACTTCCAATGTTCGGTTGCTTTTGAACGCGCTAGGTGGTGCAGCACCTAGTACCGCTCGCAGCGGAAATACAAGCAAGCGCGAAGCGACATAATATTTGAATATATTATAAATAGCATTTATATTATATACCATATAAAGATAGGTAGACATAGGTGCAAAAAATTATTGTCTCTCATAATTTTGCCAGGGTGTGCAGTGCACACCCTGCACATATGGCCCGCACGCCACTGATATATATATATATATATATATATATATATATATATATATATATATATATATATATATATATATATATACACTTTTCCAGTAGCCCATACAGCGTGATTTTGTATTTGTGCGTACACATCAAAACTTCCAATGTTCGGTTGCTTTTGAACGCGCTAGGTGGTGCAGCACCTAGTACCGCTCGCAGCGGAAATACAAGCAAGCGCGAAGCGACATAATATTTGAATATATTATAAATAGCATTTATATTATATACCATATAAAGATAGGTAGACATAGGTGCAAAAAATTATTGTCTCTCATAATTTTGCCAGGGTGTGCACTGCACACCCTGCACATATGGCCCGCACGCCACTGTATATATATATATATATATATATATATATATATATATATTATATATATATATATATATATATATATATATATATATATATATATATATATATATATATATATATATATATATATATATATATATATGAGCATCCACCATACTCTCCAGACATAGCACCTTCAGACTTTTTCCTGTTTCCTAAGCTGAAAAATTCGCTGAAGGGAACAAGATTTCAGGATATCGAAGCCGTCAAGAAAACCGTAACGTCAGTATTAAAGAGCAGCTTTCCGAAATTTGTACAGCCGAGCACAGACGTGCATTACGGCTGATGGGGATTACTTTGAATCATATTAAATGACTACGTGTTTAACTTTTTTTCTTCTGAGTTATTCTATGAGTACTGGAAATTAAAAGCCAGACCAATATATATATATATATATATATATATATATATATATATATATATATATATATATATATATATATATATATATATATATATATATATATATATATATATATATATATATATATATATATATATATATATATATATACACACATACACACACACACATACACTTCCAAAAGTTAAGCATGAAGATGTAAAATACAAAAAAAAATCAACAAATACTGCTTTGATTGACACAAAAGTCAGCAGGAAAGTAGCATATATATTTATGCCTAAAATAAAATCAATAATTATATACAGAAATGAAAACAATATAAATTTTTGTTATCAGATAATGACATACTGGAGATTTAAACAGAATTATATATAAAGTGAAAATAAACAGCATAAAATGAAAAAAGTACATGAATAGGGTATGTGATCCCCCCACATCTGTATGCAAAGTTTACACCTTGTGACCATGCTTTCAATCAAGTGGTCAACCACCGCAAAATTAAGCAATAGCCATTCTTCTTGTAGAGCAGTTTCCAGCTCAATAAGAGTGGCTGGAGGTGGGAAACGTGAAGATACTGCACTGTCGAGAGTATCCCAAAGATTTTCAATGGGATTAAGGTCGGGAGAATATGCTGGTCACGCCATATGCACAATGCCTTCCCTGTCCAGGTAGTCATCGACGATGTCACCTCTATAGGGACGTGCGTTATCGTCCATTAAAACAAAAGTAGGGCCAACTGCTGCAGCGTACAATCTCACAATGGGTTTTAGGACTTCATCTCAATACCGGACAGCCATCACAGAAGCCCGTTTAAAGATGTGCAGTCGGTGCGGTATCCTAAAGAAATCCCTGTCCACACCATTATGCTTTCGCCTCAGAATGCGTGATGTTCGATGATGTTTTGGGTCTGATTGCGTGTTCCTTGTTCTCGCCGTATCCTTATACGCTTGTCATCTAGCTCCAGAGCAAATCTTGACTCATCTGTAAACATGACATTGCCCCAGTCAGATACAGCCCAAATAACATGTTGCCGGCACCACTTTAATCGTGCCTCTCTTGATTGGACGGATAGACAAACACAAAATCGAGGTACCCGGGCGTACAGTCCACTGATATGTAATCCTCGGCGTACAGTAGCTGCAGATATCACCTTACCAATGGACTCTGTAACCATAGATGTCACACGTGTGGAGGTCGGTTAGCGATTCCGCCTGGCTAAAATCGCAATATATCGATCTTTCGCGGGGTTTGTAACCCTTGGGCGACCGGCTCCGGGCCTTCGGACAACTGTCTGTGTGGTTTCGAATTGCTTCCATAAACATAAATTTATAAAATGATGAACGCCGAAGAAAAGAGCAACATCTGAGACCGACTGTCCTGCCCCACAGCACGCCAGCGTTCAGAATCTACCATTAAGTAAAAGGGAAGAGAAGAGCTTATTCTTTTTCTTAAGGTTTCTTATTGTAGTCAGCTGAATTGGAGCTGAGGGATTTCTACAGCTGGAATTTCCTTCCAAGTTGAATTTCTCAACGAACCCCGAAATAATATTTTAGATACACAAAAATACAGGTTTAATAAGAAAAAAAAGAATAAAGAACATTTATACTCCGACTTTTTTAAAATTATTTATTCATTTTAAAGGGTCAAAATATTCGCATTCAATTCTATAGTATGTATGTGTCAAACATCTATAATTTTATGATGTAAATCTGAGAAACAACTCTTAGAAACTGAAAGAATACTTGTTTAAATAAAATTATCAAAAAAATCATGATTTTAGGAAGTAGTTATCTATATTTGGCAAAAAATCGGGTTGTTTGGAGCGATATTTTTTAACTGATGAATGAAATTTTACACAAGCATTGAGCATTAAAATTGCGAAAACTTAATATATTATAAAGTATCTGTATATAATCCCCTGTGTGATAATTTTCATCAATCCTACGAACTGCATGCATTGTAAATCAGAAACGTTCTTATAAAATACATTAACAAATACAATAGCAACAAAACAAAAAATTATATTTTTTTTGTTAGAAATATATAAATAAATCTTCGAGAATAAATGTCGAAAGAAATCTATAAATCTTTCAGAAATTTCAAATACATCGTTATCGACTAATATGCTTAAGAACAAGGATATTAAATAAATAAAAAGTAGTCGAAGATTGTATATCAAAATGAAAGCTCTTTTTATATTTTAACTGTTTTTCTAAGTTTTTATTATCTGTTATTTTAATAATACTTAAGACAATTTATCTATCAAATGCATTTTTATAAAATATACCTATCAAATAAATAAAATTTTTACATAGGAATTGTAATTTATATTAGGTAGAATATACCATATAAAATATTATTTACCAAATAAAATTGAATTTTTATAAATTATAAATATATATGCATATAATTTTATATAATTTTCTGATATATTGTTTGCTAAATAAAATTGAATTCTTAGTAAAAGTATCATTCTCTTCTTAAATTTAACACGTTATTTCTGTAGTATTAAATATATATAATAATTAACATTAAACAAAAATTTTGATTTTATTGTTTATGCTACATTTGTATGATACAGATAAGAAGTGTATTCGGCTAAATTAAGTAAATATTTTTTACTAAAATTTCCCCTATATCTAATTAAATTTAATCTTAGTTTTATATTAGAAAGGAATAATTAAGATTGTGTTATTTTCTTATTTAAAAGTAATAAACTTACCTTTTAAAATGATTATTGAAAATTAACATAATTTATTTTTTCGAATTGAAGCATCATTTTTCTACAGAATAATTGGAATCTATCGCATTCCTCAATACGAGTTGCGGATTATTTACAAACATCTCCCGATGATGCTGATTACATTGGTACTTTATTCTATTACATGTGTGTGTGAGTGGCGATAACCACAAAATATTTTAATATTTAATTATTATTTATTAATTTATGAGTAGAATTGGTCTGGCTTTTGCAGAGCAATTTTATTGATATTTAAAAGACTTTTCTTTTTATTGCATATTTTAATGAAAATAAAAAGGTATTTAAATTAATGCAATATTTAATAAATATTACAAATAAATTTATCGAGAGAATTTTATGCAATTTACTAATAGAAATTTCATTTTAATTTTTAAAATTTGTATTTATAGGTTGCATTTTTTTGTTTCTGAACATTTATTTGAAATTCATTCCCCTATTTTTTTTCTTAGATATAAATCTCAAAATTTTAGTTTTATTTTGCATTTTATCATTAATCCGCTGCAGTTTATTTATTTTGTTATTAATAACTTAAAAAAAGTGATTTTTATTAGCTATGATTATGAAAATCGGGGACATTTTCTTTTGTTCATCAACAAAATCATGCCCAAAGGGTTATATGACACCTGTTCCATAAACAAGTGCTGCGTGAAGCATCGATTCATTGAGAACATCGAATTCCAGTTCATAACAAATCATTAGTTTAGCGTGAAATTGTTGTTTTTTATTTATTTATTTTTTGTTTTATCTTTCCGTTATGTGCATGCTAATAAAATTTCAAGATGTAACATGCAAAAAATACTTAAAGGAATAATTATTTCTTAATAAGTAGTTATTTTAATTATAAAATTTTTGAAGAAAATTTACCAATGGATAAAAACGCAAAATAAATTTTAAAAATCGATAGAATTTTAGCTGTTATGAGAAGTTGAAAAACGTAGGTGGAAAGAATAAACCATTTTTTTCTATTACACATAATTCGAAAACTGTCTTCTATCTTGATAGCAAATAGCTTAATAATCTTTAGATATTTATTTAATGTATTATGGGAAGCAAAGATGATTCTTTTAAAATAAAATGTACTAAAATATAAATTAAATAATATATATTTTCTTAAATCATTTCATATAAAAGTCTATTATATATTTTTATTTTAAAAGAGATTTAATTTTTAACATATATTGCAATTTTCAAATTTTTATTTAATCATTGAATATTGTTAAAATAAAGTGTTATGAAAGAGAAAACATTTTTGTTTAAACAAATTAAGAACTTATTCATTTAACATTTATACTATTCAATGCAAACAATACACTGCAACCGATCCCTTTTACACAAGCTGCTAAAATAATATTGCTGCACTAAATTATAACATTTTGGAGCAAGGGAATCATTTTTTTAAAACAATAATCCAGAAAAGTCAATTCGAATGATATTTATTATATTGTTCATTTCCTGAAAAATCTATCCTGAAAATCCTTATAAATCAAAACACACACTATTTGACTTATTTCATCTGTAATTTTAAAATTTCGATGAATGATAACTTATTTTCTACAAAGTCCAAACTATATAAAGTCAATTCAAAACAAATTTAAATTTCACTTTTTATAAAAAAAAAAATCCATCACAGAAACGTTATTTTTCTCTTTTACAACTGATTTCCGTGTACATTGTAACATCTGAATAATAAATTTCTCTATAAAATAAAACAGAACTTTTTTGGATAATAACCAAAAATTTAATATTTAAATTATCTCCTTTAAAAATTTGCATGAAAACATAAAGTTAATAAAATTAACATAAAGATAATTAAATTACTTCTTGATCAATAATTTTCGAATGCTTGAGTAATGAATCTAGCAAAAAAAAATGACAATTTTTACACAATAAAATAGTTTAGAAAATGTACTTACTCTTAAGATCACTCGGTCTAAAAATTAATCTTGGAAACATTATTTGATGAAGCAATCTCCCTTTCTGGTCTTACAGAGAAAACCCATTTTCAAAGGCAAACTCTCACCAAGAAATCTGCCACCCTGGGTATCTCCGGCGTTTTCCCCGCTGGAACTGACATTTCCTTTCAAAAGTCTGACAAGTTCGCGTGACCCGTCGATTGACCGCTCGTTGCCATCTGCGGCGTTTCATAAAAAGTGAGAGCCTTGCTTATGTTGCCATCAACTGTTCCCTCTATCTAGGAAGCCACGAATTCTTCGACAATCAATACATTTTTCTCCAATCTGTTCTGCAAAATTTACTTGCTTTTCTATCTATCCATCTTTAACATGTTAGAGCAAGGGAGTCATTTTTTAAAACAATAATCCAGAAAAGTTCATTCCAACGATATTTATTATGTATTATACTGTTCATTTGTTGAAAAATCTATCCTGAAAAATTCCTATATATGTATAAATTTAAGAATATTCGAAAATATATTTTCAAAAATCTGTTCGAATCTGCATTAACTTTTTTATCGAATATTAAGAGTATTTTTTGCGACAATATCCAATTTATATATATTTTTCTGATATCTGTTGTCCAAAATTTACTATTTGTCTATGAAATAGAAAAAATTTTCAAATTTAATTAAGTAATATTTGCTTTTATAACATTTTCATTGAAAACTGAAAAAAAATTATTTTTAAAAAAAGACTCCTCTTAAAATGGTTGAAAAGGACTTTATCTGTATAAGTGTTTAGTAGTTTATTCCTTAAAATTGTGCCTAAATAACATACACATCAAATTTCTCAGAGATTAAGCTATAACATTTTTAGTTATTATGTTTTGCGATCAGATAAACATCGCAAAAAATGGTTTTGAGAAAATAAGAACAGCACTATTTAGAAATAATTTTTGTTTTTAATAATCACAGAAACCTAAAATTTGCCTGCTTTATGTGTGTGCAACCACCTTCACTTTCATAAGAAATAACTTTTTTTATTTCTTGAATCTTTCAGAATTATTTTTTCTTGCCTCCTTTCTTTGTTCCTTCTTTGGATTTTTATTGACGAGTTCCAAAATTTTAATTTTTACAGTAAGATATTTATATAATCATTTTTATTATCTTTTTGCACATATTATAACTATTTCATCACTATATATATATATATATATATATATATATATATATATATATATATATATATATCATATATATATATATATATATATTTATGTATATATATATATATATATATATATATATATATATATATATATATATATATATATATATATATATATATATATATATATTAAATAACCTTAGATATTTTAATCATGATATTATAAACCTTAAGGACTTTCATTTGATTAAAAATGCTATTGGTATCGAACGCTTAATGGTACGAAATTATTCGTATTGAAAGAAAATTATTTACTATAATTTATCTTATACGTGGGAATTCATAAAGTTTCAGAGTGAAATACATTATTTTTTATGTTAAAGTTTCATTAACTATAATCTTGTGTTAAAACGTATCAAGTTTAAGTGCTAAAATTGAAATAAATCTCTCAATGAATTCTAATCCCAATGCATTCGTTTTTAGTGAACTAAATGTTATTTATTCAACATACTTTTTAATGAATTCATTTAAAACTAAGTGAAGACGAAATATTTCTGAACAAAGAAGGGCTCAATTGCTTCTCGTTGTTATGCAGCCATTCTTAAAAGCGAAAGTTTGCAGACCTAAAGGGAATTGTAACTACTAAAGAGTTTAACTATTCTATTTAAAAGAGTTGTCGAAGTTATTACGGGAAAGAATTTTAAGTTTCTTGAAGCATACATACAACCTTATTTCATTAAATGATAGTCCTTAAACTAATTTATAATTAATATTTATTCATTACGCAGAAGAATTATTTTTTGAATTTAACATTAACAGAAAATATTAGTTGGAAATTGTAATTGCATTCATATACATATTGGTGTTTATATACATACTACAGTGAACAACATACTAAAATTGCTTTGTAAAATCAGGGTAATAGAAATGTCAACATTTTCATAAAATTCAAAATATCTTTTTAAGATAATAATGATGTTGGAATATGAAGATTTTCAAAATATAAAAATTGAATAGCATAGATGAAATATGGAATGAATATTATGATTCAAACTATGAAATGTAAAGTAACATAAATATAGAGCAAAGAAAAATTTATCCCAACAAAATTAAAAATGCATATTTGGAATGTACAATCCTTAAAATTAATTAAGAATTAAATTACTTAAGTTAAATGATAATTAAAATGTAACGATGATTTTATAACTTTTGCTGCTTTGAAGAATATCCATTCTTATTAATATTTTATTCTTCCATTTTCTGTGAGTATTAAAAATAATTTATTCTGTTTCGAAATTTATTTATGTATGATTAATTTATGCAATTCTAAATCCAAAAAATATGTTTTGAATGAAGAATTATTTTCATATAATTTTATCTGAAAGGATTAATATAAACGTAAAGCTATTTTTCATTATAATTTTTTGAATGTATAATTTATTCTTTCTCTCTTTAACTTCAAAATATTCTTTTGAACTACTCATAAAATTATAAAAGAAGGAAATATTTTTAAAAAGCGATAAGTAATAACTGTCGATTCTGAAAAGTTTATGGTACTTTCTTTTCTAATTACCTAACTTACCAATATATATATATATATATATATATATATATATATATATATATATATATATATATATGTAATCCGTAGTAACGTGGGACCATATATATGTGTATTTATATTTATATATATATATAAAAGTAATAGGTAAAGTATCGAAATTTTTCATTTACAATTTTAATTTAAGAATTTTTAGTTACAGTGTAAAGTCGTCCTAATGTCTTAGCTTTAAATATGCCTGGGATCGATGGATGTAGTTTTCCTTGCTTACGTGGCTCCCACTTTTTCCCTATTTTAGTCCATGTAAAATAGCGTGGAATATCGGTATATAATAATGTTTTTGCGAATTGGCCGAATACATCAGATTTTTGACGTAATGTGAAGAATTCAGTTGGTGTCGGTGTCTCAAATCCTTATTGGAGAATATTTTCTTCGGTAAAATATACTCGTTGACCATTTTCAAGATGCACTGCAAGATGCTGGACAAAAAGTTCTCTTTCGCGGATGGGAAAACTGAAAATACGCCAGATAGCTTCGCTGCTGCTTATATATCATTCCAGTAGAATTGAACCTGCGATGCGACAGAATGTGATAGACCATACGTTAGCATTTTGCGTTTTACCATGAATATGCTTTGAAAAATCTTGACGCGTTCTTAATTTCATGTAATGTGGCTTACCAATATTCAGAATATTTTGGACACATGTTTTTTTTCTTTAACGCGTTTTCCTTTATGTAAGGCTTGTTGAAAATCGGACTCTTCTCTTTCAAGGATTTCTTCGAACTTGATGCAATATCATTTTGCTTCTCAACTCCCCACGTTACTACGGATTATAATTCCATAATTTGTTTGAATTTCATCAGTTAGGGAATCCGTCCCTTTTCCTTTCGCTGGGAGGCACTTAATAC
Source organism: Latrodectus hesperus (assembly GCA_037975125.1). Classification (NCBI taxonomy): domain Eukaryota; kingdom Metazoa; phylum Arthropoda; class Arachnida; order Araneae; family Theridiidae; genus Latrodectus; species Latrodectus hesperus. Next base: position 44,194,923 of record CM075856.1, on the reverse strand, counting down.
TTTATTTTTTAATTTTTGTATGTTACTCTTTTCTGAACATTGCCAATATTCAGAAATGAGTAGGAATGACATTATTGCCATAAACCTCTTTCACTTCCAAAAATCCTTTTGAGTCTCCATCACCATAATTATAGTATGATTTTATAGATGAAAAGATTAGAAATGAGAAACAAATTGAAACCAAAACTGAAAACAAAACTTCATTTTTACCCGACTTCCGGTTTTCAGATCTGAATTTCCGGTTTCTTTAAATTGTCATAATTTCATATCTAATTGACATATCTACTTATCAAATTATTTCTCTCGTATCAAATATAAACATATCAAATTATTTTTCTCGGTAATTTTTCTTTAGAACCTGTACATTTAGATTGTGCACATAAATAAATTTCGATTAATGCAATTTGTGACTCAAAATTCATGTAGCAAATTTTGAATATTGGTTTCTAAAAATTTACATAAATATACGTAAAACATTTCATAAATATCTCATGACCATTTTCAAACATTTCTCTCGTTTCTTTTATGGCGAAGAAGTTACGATGGTTGTGTTTAACATTGAAAATAACTTCTCAATATCAGTCATTTGAAATCACTTGCATATGGGAAAAAAAAGCTTTTTGATAAGTTTTTATTTTCTATGTCATTCAAAAACTCTGGGAGAACAGAAACTGACAAGAAAGGATCACTCTCGTATTTAAGTAATCATCTTTTCCATTGTACGAAGTTATATAATGCTACAAAGTAATTCCTACACCAGATTATATTTACAAATTATATTCTTGTATAAATAAAACATCTATGTTATAGTAATCAAAGAAATGAGGGAAAGATATGTGTAATCGGGAAAATTTAATTCAACAAGAAGGCATGTATTTTCCACTTCATTGAAAATACTGATCAAGCGTATTAATATGTAACAATAAACATTTTATAACGTAACAGTGTTTGTGTTGACAGAGATATTAAATGGTGATGCTTGTACCAATCTCTTATATATATATAATACTAACTTTCAAACAATTAATTCATTATAGAATTATATATTAACATATAAGCTTTAGAATAAATTGTAAAAGATATATTCTTAAAAGCTGCCTATTAGTTTTATTAACAGTAAACAACAACCATGTATCGAATTTTAAAAGAACATTTAAATGAAATGGACATTAGGAGTAGATTTTGGCAATTCGAAGACACAGTTGTGAATCCTTCGATCATTCTCATGAAAATATCATCTCTGTATAATAATGCAATGAATTAAGTAATATGGGTGGCTATTCCTTTATCTTTAGGTTTCTTTATGGCTAATTTCAATCGCTCCCAGAATAATTTTTGTTCAATGGGATTTAATGTCCACTGTATACAAGTTCTCGTTTTTATAACGTATTGTAGATTTTTAGTCACTTTAGACTTGTGAATGGGTTCAAGAAACACTAAAATCAAACCACTTCTAGTGTCTTCGAATAGTTTATTCTGAACCATCAAAACTTGAAACATTCCCCAGTTGGATTCTACGTACTGATTACTTAGGATCAAAATGACTTTTCTCAATTGCAGCAGCAATGCTTTCGAATAAAATGTTCCCAGCGTTGAAGTCGCGGTCAGGCAAACATAAAACTACAGAGCCGTCTCCTTCCACGGTTGGTGTATGACCCACGGCAGGTCTGTCTCACAATAGCATCTGTCGGCAAGGGTTTCAACTGAAATAAACAGTACTTTATGTTCCATTTCCAACGAAATCACATCACCGTGATCATCAGGACAATGCCGTGGAATGCAACTTGCCTGGAGGTGGGAAAGATCTTGCACCGAGGGTTTCAACTGTAATAAAAATAAACAGTACTTTATGTTCCATTTCCAACGAAATCACATCACCGTGATCATCAGGACAATGCCGTGGAATGCAACTTGTCTGGAGGTGGGAAAGATCTTGTACCGAGGGTTTCAACTGTAATAAAAATAAACAGTACTTTATGTTCCATTTCCAACGAAATCACATCACCGTGATCATCAGGACAATGCCGTGGAACGCAACTTCCCTGGAGGTGGGAAAGATCTTGCACCGAGGGTTTCAACTGTAATAAAAATAAACAGTACTTTATGTTCCATTTCCAACGAAATCACATCACCGTGATCATCAGGACAATGCCGTGGAACGCAACTTCCCTGGAGGTGGGAAAGATCTTGCACCGAGGGTTTCAACTGTAATAAAAATAAACAGTACTTTATGTTCCATTTCCAACGAAATCACATCACCGTGATCATCAGGACAATGCCGTGGAATGCAACTTGTCTGGAGGTGGGAAAGATCTTGCACCGAGAGCGGATGACGTACCTGTGACTCACGATAGTCGCATTCCTTCGGTTCATCCAGTTTTGCAAATCAAGTGTAGAGCACTCAGAACAGTGGATAGGGTTTTCCGAGAAATCCACAAATTCCTTAGTGAAATGGGTTATGGCGTTTTTCGAAAAAAGAAAAATTGTCATATTTGGATGTTCAGGTAAAGGTTTTTGAGACCAGGGCCAGATTACTTTATCAGAGCATACAATTTTGAGAAAATGCCGTTTGGAAACTGTAAAATTTTATTTGATTTCAAATTTAATAACTTCAGTCGTGGGGTATATGCAAAGGGATCGATTGATTTTATGAAAAAAAGTGCGTTATTTGACAAAGTGATTGATTCAACATTTCTTAAGCCATACAATAATTTATTAGAAAGCTCTGTTATCACATTAGATGATAAGTCAAGTTTTACTAGTTTGTTCAAAGTCTAAAACGCATAATCCTCTATTCGCAATAGATTACATCGGTATAAATTAAGAATTAATAAATTTGATTGACCATAGAGTATAAAGCGACGTAAATTACCATGAATCGGTATTTCATTCAAATGTAAATTTTCTAGATTCACTAAATTTTTAAATGCATAGTTTTCAATCGTAATATTCTGTGTAGGATTAAAACGTATAGTTTTACTTAAATCTAAAGTTTTCAAATTTGTATTCTTATAAAACTGTTTCCCAATATGTTCTATTTCGTTTCGGCTCAGAATCAAAATTTCCAGCTTTGGCATTCCTACAAAATCATTTTCCCGAAATTCTTTTAACTCGCAGTCGTTAAGAACTAATTCTTTTAAGTTCGAATGATTCCCAGAAGGAAAATGAGTGAACCGATTACCAGAGAGGTCCAAAAACTCAATGTTAGATTCTCTCAAGCGACATAAGAACTGGGAAGAAAAGTAAGACATGGATTTCATTTCTCTTCCACTAAATTTTCGTAAGGTTTTAAAGTTTAAGCTTTCACTCAAATTTCGCATTCCTTCTTCCCCCAAGACATTCATGGATAGGCTTAAGGAAGACAGGTTCGGGAAATTCCGAAAAGCCTCAGCAGTTATCGTTTCAACACTGCACAAGGAAATATCGAGTTCCTGTAGTGGAAGATTTTTTAAAGCTGCAGTTTCCTCTTCCGAAATCCATCGAATAAGTTTATTTTTGGACAAGTTGAGACTTGTCAGTGATTTCAGATTTTTCAAAGATCCTGTTATAGCTCCGAACGACAGCAGGAAGTTCGAGGATAGATCAATTCTAGAAAGAAGCAGATTGTGTTTGAATGCGTCAGCAGGAAGCTTTCTCAGATTGTTTCTCTCCAGAGACATGGCGGTCAGATTGTGCAGACCGGCAAACATCTGGCAGGACACGCTGCTGAGATCGGCCTGCAGCACCTCCAGCTCCGCCAAGTTCGGAGCCAGTGGCCGGCCGAGGGAGTGGTCCTTCACCTGGAATATCTGGAGCTTTGTTGTGCTGTGAGGCAGCTTGAAAGGAGCGGCGCTTGAAGTGAACGCTTTGCAGGAAGCAACGTAGCCAAGTGCATCTGTCCTGACTGACACACGACATTCGGAAGTTCTCTCTGGCGTTGTTTCTCCGAAATGGATGATCAAGAAGTAACTGAAAGCAGCAAAACCAGTTTGGACTCTTTCTTTCATAGCTATAAAACGTATTCTTAAAATTCATCGCTGAATCTAGAATTAATAAACATTTCCTTTCCAATACGAAGTAATAGTTTAAAATCAATTACTTCTTGCAGAGTGCAGCACAATGTTTCCATAGCGGTAGCGTAGTTATGAAGACGTTAAACAGCGCACCCACATCATCAATTTCCTGCGCATTTTTTTTTCCATTTGGCAAACATGTCGATGAAAATTTGAGTCATGGCTTCATTTGTATACATTTGTAAAATACATACCACAAGGCATATCAATCCATTTTTTTAAAAAAAGAATGTAATTAAATTTGAAATTTTTTTATGTAATATTTGGTTGTAATAATTCAATGCGATATAAATCTAACTATATGTAAGGCGTGAGAGAAAAAATTCGAAAGTGATCAGAATGTGGTACAAGGGTCCATTATACCGACAAGAAATCCAGGAAGGGTTTTTAGGCTTAAAAAACTGATAAGAGGGGATTCGGTTAGGTAAACCACTGCAGTATTCACTGGCTGTGGATATTTCTTGTAAATTAGCTAAATCACCCTTTTCTTCCTGGCTCCCTTTTTACGCATCATTCCCCCGCAGTCCTCCCCTCCCGCCGAGTGGGACATCAGAGGGGGGACGAGACACTGGACGCTGCTTCAGACCGCAGAGACTGCAAAGCAATCGAATCCCGCGAATGCGATGTAACGTGGGTCCAGAGTGCAGGAATGAAGCAACAGGTGCTAATAAGTCCCCCATTTCTTTCACATAGAAGTTATTCTTCCGGTCAGTAGGTTTATTTTTATTGCAGTACCACTCTTACTTTTATTACTTTAATTAGTTAGTGTAAGCACTGAATATCGCGGTAATACTTGCTGTTAGTAAAGCTTAAATGCTTGGAATAATATGCGTAAAATAAATTTGTATGTATGTAAATGGATTGATAAAAGTAATGTTTAATTACAGAAACAAAGTCAGTTTCTGCGTCTGTTTTCAGGTTTGAATCGGGGAAGTAAAATGATAAATACACAACGCCATGTTTTAAAAAAAATACATTATTTCAATTCAAAATATCATTCGTAAGCACTGTATGGTAGCGGTACTTATCTAAACACAATACAATTTAGTTTAAATATAACGATTTCAAATATATTATTTGTATAGAGAGAATTCAACAAAAGAATGTGTGCATAAATAAACAAAAATACTTGATTGTTGCTTTTGGTTACTTCAAATAAGTTTAGTTGGTTCTGGTACTGCTGTTGTTACTCTACCAATATGCTTCCCTGTACCTAGTTCTGAGCTGGACTCAACCAGTTAAACAAAAGCAGCCGGATTTTGAAGCAGAAGACCACCAATACTGCCCTCCCAGAGGTATTTCATTTGGAGAACATTGCCCAGTTTTAATCTGGCCCAGCCGCCTTTAGAGAACACGACGGATCTTCAGTTAAGCCGTGATTCGAACCCATTGCCTTCCGATAATGAGACAACCGGGCCCCCGCTGACCACTCAATGGACGGTTTAGAGGCGTACTGTTCAGCAGTATCCTGCCCACCGGAGGGGGGCTCTCCACAGAAGGTGGGCGAGTGGCAGGCTGAAGAACTCTCAAGCACCCACACAGACAAACGTGCATGCAGCTGGCAGAATCGCAACACCCGTCTCTCGATGATCAACACTGGTTAGGATTGAACCCGAGACTTTATGTTCCGAAGTCCTACCACTCAATGCACGGTGAGCCGGAGAGTTGATTCGAATGGAAATAAGTAACAGTACTTGATGTAAAATACTGTCGATCTTCAAAACCACTAAATAACACGATTTTTCACCAACCATAAAAAATATTATATCTATAGGAGATATCTAGAAAAAACCACTAATTTATACTAAAGTAAGAGCAGTTATTCCTTTTCTGTGTTATACCAAAAAAAAATGATAAAAATTTGGGGGATTTCCAACTACAGAACAGAATACGATTGAATGTTTTCAAAGATTCTTGCGTTTTAAAACAGTGCTCCAACAGGCTCGATATGAATCTTCACTAGAAGTCAAATAATAACGTTAAAAATGACGACCCACAAATATCCATTCAGAAAGGAATTTGGTTGGAAGATTTTTTTCTATCTTGACTGCACTCCGATTTATTTTTTGCTGACGCAAAGACTTAACAACCATCAAATGGAATTCAAAGTCATTCTTTTTAGCTTTTTTTATTTAATTAATCTTTAATTGCTACTTTTAAAATAAAGAGTTCACTAAAATGAAGTCAAACAAAACTTTTCCAAAAATCGATAAAAGAGTGGCGTCTAAATTTTTTCACTCACTCTCTGCTGCTCTGGCGTGCTTCTCTGCCACCAGTTCATTAGAAGCAGCTGGATAAGAGGCTCAGATGCACACCTTCAGATGCATCATTTCACTTGAAAGACCTGTTTCGTTCGCCTTTAGTGAACAGGACGGATTTTTGATATAGCTGGTATTCACACTCACAACTTTCCGAAACTAAAAATGACTCACTCACTAACCAAGGCGCAGCGGCCATTTATTATTAAACAATTTTAAAAAATCCTAAAAGCGGTAAAAATCGGAATACATGAATGCAGTTGGCGACAAATGGTTCAAACGAAGCGGGATTTATTTTTTGCAGACATAAATGTTTCATTCACTTTTTGTCAACAGAAGAGGCTTCATGCATTCAAATCCCAATCAATCTGCAAATCAGAGTTCTATAAAATTCGGATATATGACTAACAACTCATACTTCACGCACTCTGTTACTGGTGCACATATAAGTTTCGTATTGTGATGTTTACGCGTTGATGGAAGGCCTCGAAACATACCGGGTGAATCTTTATGAAGGTTCAGAAAAGACTGAAGAAAAGTCCAGGCTCCTGTCGGACTTCTCAGAATAAAGCGGCGTTTTGTGTGTTATCGCCCTTACATTCATCGGGGTCTTCCATATCCGAGGAACAGCCCACGGGCACGCAAGAAGTGACACGAGGAACCCCAGACATCGGCTTTCCGTGGCTTGTAATCATCTCGTCCGCTTTTATCATGTGACGCCAATGAACAGGGTGTCTTTCTACTCACAATACCATCTCCTGGATTGGTGAGGATCATTTCTTCATTTTACGGCTCAGTCAATATCCCCAACAGTCGCATCCAGGCAAACCTTAACATTCCCCACGCGTGACAGTTTTGGCTTAGGTTTGCGGCGTCCATAATTAAGAATCCTTTTTCATTCGATGAGCAAAAGCATGGCTGAACGTCGGTCTATCTACTCTAAATGCTGCAGACGAAAGTGACACCGCTCTTATCCCTACGTGGTACCATTCATGCAGGACACTTCCCGTCGTCTTTCCCGTGAAGTAGTTCCGTTGGATCAACTATTCAGCCGAGAGAAATAATTGGCTCATCGAAGCTGACACTAGTTGATTTTTGGGTACAAAATCAAGAAGGCGTTGTCGCGTATTTTAGTGGATCGTATTCACTGCAAAATCTTTATGCATCCATTCGAATATGCTTTGACTGCAGTCAACGGCGTTATCACTCGGTTGCAAAACGTCTCACGACTTCTGGTGGACTCCTGTTGCTGGGCTCTGAGAGTAAACAGCTGCCTGCTCACAAATCTAGATTTAAATGAAATGTTCTTTCATTACAGTTCATTACAAGAAACTAAACTGAAAGTTCTCTCTATCCCAAAAAAATATATATAATTAAATAAAATATCCCAATTTCAGAATCAATTTGTCGCTAACCACCTTAACATATTCAATCTCTTTCCAATTTTATAAATTTTAAAGTCGTTTATGAATTTATGGGACAACCTAAAAAAAGAAGCTGGAGACCCAAACTTTTTATTCTGCCTTAGTGGTTCTTTACCTTACCAATTGGATACTTTTCTCTGCTTACCCTTAGTGGCTATGTACACTGCGTAAAAAAAGTAGAAGGACACAGTGTTTTTACTTTTATTTATTTATTTATTTATTTATTTTTTTTGCCAATTAATATCTCTTATTTTGTCCTAACTACCAGATATTTATGCAGATTTAGTTTAATGACCCTTTTCTCCTCTTAGGTAAATATTAAACATCTACTACTAATATTAATAATAAAATTAGTATATGTAATTTCCGATGCGTAAAAAAAGTAGGTCACTAATATATCTAAGTTAGTGAGAAAAACTTTAGTTAAATAGTGATTTTTTTGTTTTTTTTATCCTTTTCTGTCAAGAAAATCTAATTTGTTTGAAAGTTACGTTGTTTCTCCGTTCTCAGAAATGCCTAAAGGAATACTTTTGAACGATTTTTAAAAAAGCCAAATTTCTGCATATAAAAATGATGGTGTTAGAGAGATTGCTCGATTATTGCAGATGAGCCCCAATACAGTTTCAAACTTTATCAGAAATCCTTATAAAAATGGAAAGAAAAAGGAGACTGGTAGGCCGAAAAAGTTAACACCACGTGAAGACAGAAAACTTGCTCGTGTGCTTAAGAAGAACAAAAGAGGTGTTTCAAAGGCAAGCAGTACTTGAATCCTGTGACGAAACAAACAGTTTAAATCTATATTAAAAGATCTCAAAAATTCATTTTCAAAAAACGGAAACATCGTCCTCAGTGGACACAGGCTCACACTGATGACCGCTTAGAGAGTGGGCTGAGCATCACGTGTCCTGAATGGACTTCTGCGATATTTTCCGATGAAAAGAACTTGGACGGTCCAGACGGATATCAGCACTACTGGCATTGTCTGGGGAATGAAGACGAATACCATTCAACACGACAAATGGGAGGAAGGACAAGTCTGGTTTTCTTAAACGGTAGGCAAAAACATACAGACTACATTCAAGTGCTGAATTCCGAGCTTATGGCTCTGACTTGGGGGTGAAAAGTGGAAGTAACATTCACAGCGCGACTGCAGTCAAACACTGCTTCCTAACAAATAACGTGCATGTTTTACCATGGCCAGCCAAAACTCCTGACCTTAATATACATCTGGGCAATGATAATTCGTCGAGTTTATGCTGATAGAAGGCAATTGGATTCGCTAACTCAGCTTCGAGAGGCATTGAATAACTCTTAGGATAATTTTTGTCAAACAGAAGTTCAATCTCAATATAATTAACTTTCAAATAGAATATTTAAAGTTATAAAGATCAATGGAAGAGCATTCCTTATTAAAATCATAATTTTTTACAAAGTTTCAAAAAAGAGAATTTATTTTTGTTCTCATTAATATTTTATGTTTAAAAATCATAATTCTGATGTTCAAATTGTATTTTTAAAAAATTTGTAAAATGTTTCTGATAAAAAAATTTTAGTAAAAATAAAATATTTTTCGGTTATTGTTACAAAATCAAGTGTCCTTCTATTTTTTTGACGTAGTGTATAAAGAGGTCTTTGAAAACAAGAAAAGAAGAACACCTCCTTATATGCTTGAAGTGATCCGAGTTCCGGAACATCACAACTTTATGGTGCATTCAGATCAGTGAGGTTAAATTACGATTTAAATGTAATGAAAACGCTGTAATAAAATTTTTGAAATAAAATATCCCTAAGTTTGTGACCTATACAAGGTAGATAGAGATTAACCTCTTATATATATATATATATATATATATATATATATATATATATATATATATATATATATATATATATATATATATATATATATATATATATATATATATATATATATATATGAGGTTAACTCAACCGCGATCAAAAATGCTGCAAACATTCACATAAAGATTCCATTTACATAGTCTACATTTTAGAAAATTATGCAACCCAAAATCAAATTCAGGATGAACTTGTTGATTTAAGCAATTTTTCTTTCCTTTATATTTATCTTGACGTAAATATATTAAATTTTCACTTTAAGATATATTATTTGACACCAGGTAATTTTTAGTATTCGTATTAAAATTATGGTATACTCGTATCATACGTATTTTGACAATATTTTTTGTAATTGTTTCACGTTTGTGATGGTTTTATTACTCCTTTGATACACGTATTTTGATCAAAATTGTGAAACGGATATTCATTAATTTATGGCAAAATTTAATTCCTATTAATCGAAAACAATTAATTGTGACTAAAAGCAAACGAGTTTAAAATTTTAAGAGCATTCTTATTTCTATGGTTTTGACTTAACTATATTTGGCTTTATGTTATTATGTAATTTTTCACTTTTATACGAAATCATTTCAATCCAAGTAAGAGTTAATTACATCAAAGATAAAGGGTTTACAATTACTAAATTCCTGCATTTCGAATACGCGATTACAAGTTCATGAGAATTAGAGATCACTGCGGCCTGGCGTAGGCAGGCAGTGCGCTCGAATCTCACCCCAGCTGAAGGTTCTTCGTGTGCATAAATGGAGACATTCAACATCTTCCGTGCGAAATGGTGCCGCTGGGGCTTGTGAATTGCGAAAGGTCCCTTCAAGAGCTACGCCCACTCACCCCCCTCCCCTCTCTTGTGCTGCAGGCTGGAAATCCCAACAGCAGCGACACACAGAATAAATGTTAAATGAAGATTTCGATTATAATGCTATTTATACAAGAAATATTTTTAACTGTGACCATTGAATAATGAATAATCGTTTTGAATAGAAAAAATTCATGTATTTAGAGCATAGACAACAAAAAGATATTAATAACAAATAGCGATTATAATATTTATTAGGAAAGGAAAAGAAATTTGAGCAATGACAAACACTCACTATCGAAAATGTTGAATCGATTCAACAGTAAAACAACATTGATTAGAAAATTTATTTTTGCCACTGTCACATATTTCTGAAACAATATTCACATATTCTAATACTACATTAAAGTACTAGGTTGCACTTGATTCTATGTGTGTACTATGTTGCAATGAATTCAGTGTACTGTGTTACATTTGATTATAAAAACTATGTTAATATTTATTCTATCTTATATGTTACACTTCATTCTAAGTACTATGTTACATTGAATTCGAAATGCCATGTTACATTTAGTTATAAGTACTGTAGCCATATGAAAAACCGAGTCCAGAGAAAAAGAATGTACTGTCATCTTCTGCAGCCAAAAAAAGTATCTGAAACAACTTTGGAAAGGAATCTTAAAATGATGAGGAATGTCAACTTGGGTGTGTTTCAACCAAGAGTGAAGCCAAAAGATTACGGGCTCGATGTCTGCCCCAGGAGAGTGTTCAGTTGAATCCAATATTCTTCCTGTGGCCGATACAAGTGTCTATGATGGAACGGCTCCTGATACACGAGAGGAGTAAGAAAACGCTTTTCGTACAAGAAATTTCCTTCCTGCGCAGAGGAGGCTGCTCTGAGGGAAGCATTTCATCGCCTTCTGGGAAGACTTTTCATCCACAGCTCCAAAGTAGGAAACCCTGAGCATCCGAAAGCGAAATGTCATTTGCGATCACGGCTACAATGCTTCTGGGGTCTTCCTCAAGAGCACCCTGAGCCGGTGCAGCAACCGTGAAGAATAACAATGCGTTAGTCGTAATTTAAAAATTTCCTTTTAGTTTCTTTAAATTGTTCAGAAGGCGTTGGACCCTACGAGGTCAGCTGGTATCCACAGTCATGGCATACAGTTCGATTCCCACTGCATCATACTCAGCTATAAGTTTTATTGATTGAAACAGAGAAAAGGGGGGAGAATACCTAGAGGTCCTGCATTCTGAAGGCAGGACCTGGTACAGTTTCAATATTCCAATAGATATGGAATAGATAAATATATATCGAATAAAATAATATTTAGAGAATTCAGATGAGATAATAACAACAGATTTAAACTAGTTATACAATATATCAGTCACATTACCTTGGTTATAATAATTCTGAGATTTATGGGGGAAAAGAGAGTTTACACAAGATTCATATGAAATAATATAAGTTACGAAATTGAATAAGATTTAAGTAGATCGAACTAAATATCGAATAGAAAATTCTTGGATATATAATGTTAAAATTTACAAAATATAGACTATTTGCATTATTCAGATCGATAATAATATTTAAAAAAATAGTTAGATCTCTAAATATGAGAAATCAAATGAATCTGGGTTACAATAGTCTGGTTAATAATGAAATAATCCTGTACAACAGAATACAGGATCTGCAGAGAAGAATAGTGATTCATAATAAGATAATATGCACAGTCATCGGGTGTATTGATAGCAAGTTAGAAGACAGATAAAATTTTTTGAAGTAGCGGGTTCTAACGACAAGAATTGTGGCAATGTACAGAATAGGAAGAGTGCGCCCGAGATAAGAACAGGAAGCCAGCCGTTCAGGTGGTCACCTCGGCTCCTTGGTTCACATCAGAGTGACAGGTGTTCTGTCGTCGAAGGATTTCTATTATTGTGCGATGAACATTCAGCTGCAGCAGCAGATGTTTCAAAATCAGCGCATTCATAAGAACTTGTTGTTCTCATTTTTTCGTTTTAAGAGTATCGACATCGTCGGCAAGCATTTAACAGCGCAGAGCTCTCCAAAGGGCTTCATTCGGAGACGTCAGCAAAAACAAAAGAACATTTTAGCTTTGCTAAATAAATGTCTTCATATGAGTGCAAATATTTTTAATACGGAACATAAATGGGTAAATGGTACCCTATATTATTTCCGAAATAAAGTAACAATTTCCTTATTTTAATTATTTTGTAAGTTATCTCACCTTGATTTTAATTTCGCTTTATTAATCCTTTTTATATAATTGTGTCTCTATTTTTTAAAATACATTTTTCTCGTTGAGCAACAGAATTTTTTTAATATTTGTTACGCAGACTGCTGCGCATGGATTGCCCCACAAACAATGCAGCGCATTCCTGTTTACGAAGGCAGGAAGTCCCCCAAGCACCCATCCCGACATACCCAGAATCTTCCTTGGTTCAGCAGTGGCTGGAATCGAGCCCGGGACCAAAGCGTTTAATTATCACTAAGCCAAGGTAAACGTAATAAATGGCCATTTCATATGGAATGACATAGGGGTCACGTTATTTACTTATTTAAATTGCATTCATTGACCAAATACTTTATTCACCAAATTTTGGATAAAAAATAACTGAATGTGGCTCATCGTCGAGTAAACATGGGTCGTTGAACGTGTAGCAGGAGTTGCCATAAAAGTTTAATATTGCATTACTTGCACCCAATTTTATACGTTTCAGTAGAGCTTTTGAAACAACCCCCAGAGGAAATGTTCCCCAAAACCGTACTAGATTTGTGACATTATGAGATGCAAGAAATCAATGGACACACATTGTATGAAAGTCAATATATGAAAATAATATGCAACCATTGCTCCTACAAGATAACTAAGGTCAGTTCACACCGCGATATCTTCCCTGGATCCACTCTGACGAAGTCTCAATACAGCCGTCAAGTAGCGGGTTTAACACCTGACACAGAAAAAGACTTTCTTGATGAAAAGGGCTCATTCAATATTTCCTGAAAGTTCCAGCGCGTCTATAATGGCATAGCGTGGTGAGAAAAGAGGACCGACTTAATTGAAAGTAATGAGTGACTGCGACTCTTAACAGACGAAACGCAAAAGGATAATTTAATCTGTCTGCAATGCTGATAAAACCAGGAAAACTACGCAAAGCATTAAATCCTAAGGCTGATTAATGCATTGCAATCCCATTCCAGACGCCCTGCGCGCGCACCCATGCGGTGTCTCATGAGAGGAAGGAAGCCCTCTGCCATCGGGATGAACAACGCAGTGCTCTTCGGAGTGTAAGGTCCTCAGTACGATTCCAATCGCTGTTGAACAATGGGACATTGGTTATTATGCGCGGCTGCTCCCCTCAGCAAAGTGAAGCATCGCTTGCCGCGCACGAGGAGAGGGACTGCATTCGCCCGAAGAGGGGCTTTCTGGACATGTCTGGGTGGGGGACGTGCCTACGTTAGTCTGTGACGTCCAAAGTTCCAATGCGCGCACGAAGAAGAGGGTTCAGTTTCTGAAACTCGTCATCTGACCGTGGTTCAAAATCATGAGGAGACGACCACTGAGCCTCGACTGCAGTCGGGGCTCTTCTACACCGCTACGCACGCATGTCTGTCGAAATAGCTGCTTAGGAATTTACTAGGTTTTCTCCTTTGCAACACGTGAATACAGGCCTAAGCAAAATTCCTATCTGAAGATAACTGCGCGGTCGAAGTTAAAATACTTTGCAACAGCTTTAGGTCGTTAGGCACTGCACAATACGCTGTCAAATCTGTCACTCACGATGGACTAGCGATAGAACAACTTTCTTCCGAGCGACAATTTCTGTGTTCGATATCATGTGTTGCTGAGTAACGGGAGATGGGTGTTGTGCTTCTACCTTCTGTGTACTCGTCTGTCGGAGGGTGCTTGGAAGTTTGTTTTCCAAAGTGACACGTATAAATGCTCACCCTCTTTGAAAAATTCTGCAGGAAAGCAATATACGCACAGGTAATTAAGAATTGCCTTTAGGTTGTCACCGACGATGTGTCCCTTGCAAGCGGCAGTTTTCCTACTCTCCCCTGCAATCTTTTTGATTTTGAACAAAAAAATAGATTTATTAGTTTACCCCGATTAATGTCATATTTTCCTTGTCCACAGCAACACACCCACAGAATGTGTTCGGTGACTCTTTCGAATAAAATTGAGAATTGTTCCATTGACCACACATCGAGTCAGATTATTTCGCGCTGAAGGCTCTCTCTGTCTCTGTGCGAGATCAGCGCTTCCTTTGATTGAAAGCACACAAGCAGCATCTCCCTCCGATAAAATGAGCAATCTGAAGGATGATCGAAAAATCAAACAGCAACAGTGTTGCATTTTTTTTTTTTTTTTTTTTGTAAAATCTATATAAATAAAACCTTTATTCTGTTTTTCTGCCAAATATTTGTCCAGAGGTTGAACCAAAAACGTTTGAATAAAATGGCATGAAATTGATGTTGTTGGTCTCCTAAAATAAATTCAAAATTTTGGTGACAGTGTCTGTAATTTATTTAAAATGTAATGAAAGCTGATTTGAAGTCTCTGTAAAGTGGTTTATACTGACACGTTATTGATTTAAACGAAGTCCCATTTCCAATGCTCAGATCTTATTCCATATTTCCATACAAAATTTTCATCTTGGCGTAACCACTTTAAGAGAAAAAA
Organism: Latrodectus hesperus; assembly: GCA_037975125.1. Taxonomy (NCBI): domain Eukaryota; kingdom Metazoa; phylum Arthropoda; class Arachnida; order Araneae; family Theridiidae; genus Latrodectus; species Latrodectus hesperus. Next base: position 44,179,812 of record CM075856.1, on the reverse strand, counting down.
TACTTACGACAAAAGAGGGATCTCTCTTATTCCCACATTAGGACTTCATTCCCGGAACTGCAATTCCTCTTGTCGCACAGACTTGGAAGACAAGAGGTTTAGATTGGAATGCAAGAGCTCAGAGCCATCAGCTCAATTGGAGAGCTGGTCCAACTGAACAGGCTTGTGAGCCGCTGCCACGATTGCTTGGCTTACCTCGTTCTCATCGTCGACCTAGACTCCAGAAAAAGTCGTATTCCTTTCTAAAGATTAAAATTTTTGTTGTTGAAAAAGCAATCAGTTTCTGCACGTTGTGTTAGAATTTTCTTTTTAAGAAAATTCCATTTTTGTCCTTACTTATGTGTCAATTTTTTTCTAACTTTTTCCCCCACATTTATATTTTGAATATCTCAAAACACGATTTTAATTGACAAGGAAATCCATTGAATAACATTTCTTTAGATAAGCCATCCTGTTTTATTTACCTATAATTTTAGGTCATTGTGGTGCTTACATACCATGAATCATCAAAATCGCAAACAAAGAGAAAGATCCGTTTGATTAAGAGTCGATCTTTTTCGATAGTTCATTTCCTTTCCTATTATTCCCAACGCCCCTTTGTTTCGTTCCAAATCCACGAATAGCATTGACACTCGTTGCTTCCGACTGTTGCACCACCCAAACTTCCCCGAGATTGATTCTACAAATTGGGTGGTTGAGCGGCCATCATTAAGATCCAGGGAGCAAACAGAAGGCACCCAGAATGATGGACCTGATACCCCCAGGTATCATTTTACCTGGAGGACATTGTGACCAACATGTCTCAACCACCTTTAGTGGCTTAACCGAAGACACAATATATCTTCGGTTAAGCCGGGATCACTCCCTTCTAATGACGAGGACGACCCCCCGCAACCAACCGTGCCTCAACGGCCTTTCACCGATATCCGTGAAAAACATTATATGGAAATTATTCTGCCAATAAATAAAGTTAATGACTGAGAGGGCGACACACTTTTGTCTGGCTGTGTGTAAAGCTTCTGTAATATTTTGTCTTAAGTGTATTAAATGCAGTTGAATCTGTACGCAAATATATTTATACAAATGTCCTATTGCCAACCATCTACAGAAACAACCTCAGGAGCAATTTATGATTTGTAAGATTTCTATGTTGTCCTATACTTTAAGCTAATGATGCTAGGCGTTTGTTTTCGAAAGATGACGGGTTCGTTATCCCTACCATGCAGCTGAAAGCGTCCATACACATTAAAATTCTTTCGGAAAATTTAGCGCACATGGATCATCGCAGAAATTATCTGTTGGGCTTATGTAAAAACATTAGTTTCGGTAACAACTGACAGAGGTCTCCAGCAGCTTTGATTGGTAGAAATGAACACACATTTCAATAACTTACCTCGGATGCTTCCCTGCACCAATCGGTAAGAGGAAGGAAGCGGCCGCTCTATGCAGAAGGTAGCCTCAAAGTGCACCTGGGCCGAAGGACGTCTGGAGTGTCACAACGAGGCGAGAAAGCGGAACTTGTGCATCGGGGCCTTTTGAACCTATTGTAGGCTTTCCTACACCAGGGGAATAAGGAAGAGCAGAAGACATCCTAACTGTCACCACCAGAGGTATCATTTCACTTGGAGGACATAGCGACCTCGTCCTATTCACCCCCAGAGAACACAATGGATATCCTTCCAAGTCGGTATTCGAACTCACCATCATCCGATAATGAGGACGACATTTTAACCAATGAAGCCACCGCGGCCAAATCTTGATCACTTGTCCCTGATGCACTTCAGTGGAAAATCTGCATCTTCAATTGAAACAACCGCATTGGAAATTTTATCTGCATGGCAAGCTTTTAAAATGATGTCCAGTATAAGACATGAATTAATCTTCTTTTGAAAATGAGACTTTTGTGTCGTCATTTCAACAACTGTTTGTGATGACAAAAGATTCGAAAACAAAAAAATTGAATGTTCAAATCAAAACTTTTTCTCCATCATTGATTTTATGAGGAAATTAAAATAATGAAATTGGAGAGAATATTGATAAGTAATAAAAACATTTTTAATTACAATTCATACATATATTCATTTAATATACATTATTATGTAAAGGAATTGTGTGCTACCGGTTCACTTGTCTAATCCTTTTCAATTTGAAGAATCCAAATTTTTGTACTCATCAGCAATTTTGTTTTGAAAACATAAATTAAAATTATTTTCCATTTTTTTATAATTTCTTTGAGGATATTATCAAAAAATTGTAACAAACATTTTAAAATTATTATTAAAATAAAATAAATTTCAGATAAAATAATACTTCAAATTTATTGAAAAGGTCTTTTTTAATTTTTACCTTATAATATTATAAGATTTCATTGTAAATTTTATATATATATATATATATATATATATATATATATATATATATATATATATATATATATATATATATATATATATATATATATATATATATATATATATATATATATATTATTTCGTTTTAATAAATAACATAAGCATATTTATAATATCCAATGCATATATTCACATTTAAAAACACAACATCTTGCAATCAAATTATATATGCAATACATTATCGATTCAAAATACTTTGAGTTAGATATTGCATTATTCTAAGTAATTTGAATGAATCCTGCCGTTGCTTTTAAAAATTTAGCGAAAATATAAAAATAAAATATAATGGCGCAATTTTCTTTGAAAGAAAATTGCTCTATTCTCATCGTTGTTGTGATGGGGTTCCAGTTAATATGGGTTTTTCTCTTTGTTTCTTCATGTGAGAAGATTTCGAAAAATTCTCTGGATTTGAATAAAAATAAATAATTTTTCTTTTGTTGAAGTTCCATTAACGCTTTCAAAATTTGTTTTATTTATCCTTATATATTTACTATATACACACATTCTTTTAAATAATACACAGTTTCAATTCTTATAATCACCTCAAATATTTTTTAGCTCATAATTTTCTAAAACTTTAATTTGTTTTGATTTTTGAAATTCAATTTAATGAATGCTACATATAAAAAATACCTTAACTAACAAGCTTTATTTTCTGAACTAAAGCAAAGATTTTTTGTCTAAATCTTTTTTAATATTTCAATATTTTAATGCTAAATTTCTTTTAATGAAATTTTTTTGGAGAATATAACATTTAAAATAATATATTTAGTCAAGAAATAAATTTTAATGAATTGACATAGTAGAATCTCCTGACACTTGAAAAAAAAAATTTTGAAATAAGAAAATTCGAATTTCAATTAAATTTAATAATAATGTATACATTTTTGATGAATAATTTAATAAACTATTTATTGCTTCAATTCTAATTTTGAATGAGAGTTATTTTTATATTTAACCAATAGACGAGTGTTCTTTTCAAAAGTATTTTTGAAACTCATTTTTTAAATTTATTTCCAACTAATACGAATTTTTAATGTTAATAAAAGTTTATATACGTGTTAGTTGTTTTCAATTTTTTATACAACTTCAATAAAATAATATTTGATATTATGTAAATATTTTCCATACTGTTTTTATAATTCTTGCAAAAGAATTTTAAAGATTTGCTTTAAGATGCAAGAAAAATAAGAATTTGGTTATAAATATTTCATTTAAAAATTATCTTTATATCATTTGTATATTACCCTAAAAATAATGATCGTTTTACTTAATCACTAAGTTTTGTAAATTTTCGGCTTGAAGTAGTTTATTTATATTGCGCTAACTTTAAAGCCAATTTCTAGCAAACAATAGCGAAAACCAACGAATGTAAATAGAAAATAAAGCACTTACCTTTGGCTGTCAACCAAAGAAAAAACTAGTACATGAATTCTTTTTTAAATGACAAAACATATTTCTTCTCATAGTTTTCTTTATTTTTAATTTAATATGAACCAACCTGATATTCTCATCAAACATATAATTAAAAAAAAATAAATAAATAAATAAAATAAAATAAAATAAAAAAACAACCAACGAGAATAAACTTTTCAGCACTTCCGTTTTCGCAGGAACATTGTTTAGGCTAAACATAAGTATTGACAAGCGAATTGATAAGGAGTGAATGTGTGTCGCTCTTCCCCAATGTTTAGCGCAGACAAAGAACTCATTTCACCAAATGTATGTTTATTGTGAAGTAAGAGTAGAAATAAGTGTTGCGTCACAATGTTTGAAGTTATTAACATAAAGGTTTTACAATTTGTGAAATAGGTGTTTATTTTGTAAGCAAGAAAGGAATTATATTTTTCGTAGAGTAATTTTTACTTTTTTTATCAAGATGAATCATTTTAAATTTATCTATACGGATGTATTTAAGTCAGAATGTAAACTCTACTGATACAATTGAAAAATTATCAATAGATTAACTCATCAAAGATTTTTGCTGTCTTTGTTACTAAATGTTACTTCATTTTTTAAGAGTTTTTTTTTATATATTTAACGAATACCAAAAAATTCAGAATATAAATTCCCGTTTTATAGCGCGTTTTTAATGTTTATTTTTATTTTAGATTTTTAATTTCATTGAGTTAAAGAAATGTTCCAATGATTAAATTTGTATCTTGGAATCATTATAAAATATTTTTTAATTATGTGAAAAACAGTTTGGATTTTAGATAGCCAATTAACGTAAAATATAAATTTTAGTCCAGAAAACTAAAATAATTTAAAACGGAGAAAATTTAAAAAGATATCTTAAATTGAAATAAATCTGAGCAATTTATGTTTTTCAATTATTGTGCTGTTTAAAAATTTATAGAGTTGTTGGAATTAATATTTCCGATGAAATAAAAATTAATTTAACATTCCACATTGTGACGATTTTTTTTTTTTTTTGGTTATATAGAATTATTGTGTGAGTAAATACAGCGTGGTGTCTAAAAGTCATGATTAAAATTGGCAATCATCGGGGAAGAAAGAGAATAATTATTTGAATAAAGGGCATTCACTAGAGAAGAGGCCTGAAGTTTCCAAACCTATTCTGTCAGAACGTTTGGGAGTGTCGTTGGAATAAAGAGCCTGATATATTCTAAAAGGTGCAGTGAAAGGCTCAGCAAATGACATCAGCAGTGACCCAAGGGCACAATCATTTCTCTGCGTGTTCCTTTCTGGCCTCGACCGTTCTCGTCTGATTCCCTTCTTGTGATGCTTTCACCTGGAATGCATCTTAAATCAAACATTTGAAAAACTTACTATCATGTTTTATTCTGCAATAAAAGTAACCAATTGAAAACTACATAAAAATTAATAAATATAACAAAAATAATAAGAATGTCAATTTATTGATCTAAATTCGAGAGAGTTTAATGTGAATTACATAAGTACAGAGCTTAAAAAATCCATCTAATCAGTATAAATTATATGAAGTCGTCTTGTAACTAAGCAATTTACAAAATCTTCTTTACTCAATAATTGTTGCTTTTCATTAAGTATGAATGCATTAATAATAAACATTCAGTATAATTATGTTCTAAGTTGAGATTTTGTTTATAAATATCAAATAGAATATTATAGATTACATGTTGCTAAATTTAAAAAAATTTAATAATAATTCAATTAAATGTTTTCAAAATTGTATTATATCATTATTTATACCTTTTTGAGCTGTACTGACTCATACGTTTTATAAATTAAATTGTTAAAAACTTTAAGTTTAAATTTTGGAAATCGTGCTTTATCTCTTATTTTTGAGTAGTGGCTGATTAGCCTTAATGCTTCTGATCTTCACTCTTACTTGAAAATTTTAAATGATTTTTTCTTATTAGTTAAATTGAATATATTTTCACACTATGATCTAACCTGTACTAGCATTATTCTGAAACTTGTGAAGAATATAGATACGAAAAGTCATAGAAACAATTAAAGATGACATTTTGGAATAGGATCAGACGATTTTTTTGATTGCCCTTTTACAGTGGCTCAGCAGACAGAAGAAAAAAATGCCAGAACTTTGATTTTAATGAAGAAAAATACGTGAAGCATTTTGGTTTGGATCCTCTTGTGCCGTTTGCAGCTTCTCAACAGGATGAACTGTCAGTTGTAATCTGGGATGATGCGTCGGCTACACCTTAATTGCTAATCGATGATAAAGGAGAGATTTAGCTAGCAATACATCTTCCACATACATAAAATGGTTTAAAAAATTGTTTATGTAATAAAGTTTGTTGTTTTTCCCCAAATTAAATGATTATCAAAAAGAGGAGTAGGCCAGAATCAATAAAGGATGTGTTTTTAAATACTTAAAAATTTTCTAGTAATGAAACACATATACAATTTTTTAACATTTTCTACCACAAAAAAGTAAATTATAGATTGTTGAGAATAATACCTTACTCATAACGATGAAAAGACAACGTTCCATGAAAAAAAGTAATGATAACGATGCTTTCTTCATAAGTCCAGCACCCATCAAAACCATCCATTTGGTGGGACATTGGATCATAGCTAACTGGTACATAATATTATGAAAAAATTAAGTGCTGTAAATATTTGTATACTTGCTTTACATTTATGTGTAACTAATTGCTTTATTGTGTTATTATCGTTCCATTTGTAAAATTACAATCTGAACAGCATGTATTGCATTATAAGAACGGTTTTTAGAGGTATGAAATATAAAGAAAATACTTGTGTGGCAAGACTTGAGATAACTTGGCAGCTATTTTGGCGACATTTTTGTCATTTTAAGGACAATATACAAATCTCATCTATATTTTTGATCAAAAAATTAAGTTAACATTTCTGAAGTTTTCAGTTGATTAGATCATTATGTACATCAGGTTTAAGAGTACATCACCAAGTGCCTCGTCATTTTGAACCACGGTCAGGTGAAAAGGTCACACTTCAGCTGGCACACTCCTCTCCACATCCACGCGACACCAGGGGAAGGACACTGGACGTCATGGACATGACCCCAACTCAATAGATCAATACGAGCTGGACTGCTATAGGTATCATCGAAGAAGTGCTTCCATGGGTTGGAGGAGTGTGAATATCAGCCAAGCAGTCAGTTAGACGCTTCAGACATTGCACTCTGCAGACTATGTATAATAGAAACTGTAAAGGTTTTCAGCCTGCATAAAAGATTTAAGCTGGAGCCATTGCGGAACTGCAGATGAAGCATTTGTTTATAAAAGAAAATTAATTTTCTTTATTTCTGAATCATCGCAATCTCCTGTCTTGAATGCTTCATGCTCTCTGACAATGCATTTTCTCATTCAATACGATTGACAAAACACGTCAAAGTGATATTCTATTCTCTTGATCAAGATATATGCAGTTTTTGGTTATAACCTAACCTAAAACAAAACTTCAGTGGACGCTGTTTCATTCTGCACCATAAATTAATAGGGCTAATGTATTTTTAATCGATTCCAAGAAATAAATGATTAGAAGCATCTTTAAAGCATTCGCCTGCACACCTGCTGGAGCAGACAACTTTAAACTCTCCTGAAATGACGCTTTTAAATATTAGGTGAATCCTAAAATTTTAACTAACCTTCATAAAAACGATGAATACCAGGAAAATTTTATAGAGCGTAATAACATTTTTACTTGAATTTCATTATGAAATATTATGCAGAAAACTGAAACATCTCTCAGTGACAGAAGCCATGTTTTGGAGGATTTATAATAGATTAAGCAAAATGAAAATACATTTGCAGGTGATTATCAAAATAATGGAAATACCTCAGATTTATGGAGTCCGTTATTGGTATTATGTAAGATCACCTTTGGTATATAATATTGCTTGGATTCGCTTAGAAATAGACTGATGTCAGTATTTCGGCACAGCAGTTGGACAGCCTGCTCTCGAAGCGGAGGCTGTGCTGCATAAGGAAGAACCCATCACAAGGCCTGCGATGCACAACCGCTTCAGCAGCTCCCTCCACCTCAACTTGGATACACCACTCCCCGAATTTTGCTTAGAAAACTAAATCACAGAACTATGCTTCGATACGCCCTCGCAAAGAACATCACCATTACATTTGCCGGCTGGTATCGCATGTCCTCAAGGATCTTAGTTTGAAAGGCAGTCGTCTTCACGTGCAACTAGAGGGAAACCTCCTGCACTCACCCCGAGCTGACTTGCAACTCCACTGCTGTTGCAGAGTAAGCAGCAATCCGTCTGTGGAAGATTTTCTCTAGCAAATGATGGTAGCTTGATTTGCTTTTACCAGACGAGTCCTGATGATTGGACTGGGGTAGTCTTAGCTGATATAGATGATTCCTGTCGAGTAGTAAAATAGTTCATACCTTCACCTGACAGTGGCATCTGAACGCTGATTTCTGTAGTTGCCGATGAGGGGCAATGTTCCTTTCCACCTCGAAAACAGTTTTTGTAATTTAGAGCAGAGCACACATGCATCCGGTGGCTGAACTTGGACACAACAAATAGGATAAAGCGTTAGCCGTCTCGGAAACCACCGTTATGACCGGCTGAAGGATTGTATTAGATTTATCTCCTGGTCAGCCGCACTTAACTAGATGAAACCATTGCGAGAGACTCCAGAAATTCACAAAACAGGAATCAACACTACACAAACGTTCATGGAGCCTTAATTAGTGGGGTTCATAGCCTACAAGGCCAGTCTTTGTGTTTGAACTCATTGTCATTTTCGTGGCGGTACTAAAGAATCACTAGTTGACAAGAGGCTGATCAAACTATGTGGAAATGTATTGGTCCTGTCAGCTAGGTTGTTAACTTCCATTGGTCAAACTCTGTAGTAAGAAATTCCCTTGGTTATAATCTGTAATAATTCCTACACTGTGTGGTAAAGATGCTCCCCAAGAAGGTAAGGCGTTCCTATTCCTCAATCAGGTGAAGGTTAGCATTATGTTTTAAGTGGTATTGTCACTGTAATCCTTAAGTAAACATGGTCTGCTTTGTTGGATATGTATATGTGCTGAGTACTTGAGCTCAGAGAAGTAGTTATGTATGATCTGAATCTATATATATCTGAATCTATATATATCTTAATTAAATTTAATTTTTTTATGATTGTAAGGAGTTAACAGTCGGTCGAAAAAATGTGTGAGCACCGGTTCCCCTTCGAATTTTGTCCACATCGAGAACACTATAATTTTTCGAAATGAAATAAATTTATTTTTTTAAATGTTTTAAAACATCATTTCAAATCTAGCAAATGAATTGTAAATGTAATGAGAAAAGATGTCGATTATAATCTTTGGGGGGAAATATCACACTTTATAGAACGAGTTACTTGAGCAAATCCTTATTTATCTGATAAGGTTCACCTTGTTTCGAAAAGAACGTAAAAAAAATTTTTAAGCGAAAAGAATTGTAAATTATCGCGTACTTTTGAAATCTCACAAGCACGCACGAGTTGCTTGAGAAAATTAAAAAAATAATAATAATATTTGTCTCACAAGGTTGTTCCGAAAAAGTACGTTAAAATTTTTTAAGCGAAAACAATTGTCATTCTCACAAGCACGCACAGTGTGGCTTACAAAAGCGGTCGATACGAAAAGGGATTATTGGACGATATTCAATTTGGAAATTTATGATTGTCCGAAATTCAACGTGTCAATGTAAACGGAATCTGAATTTAATGAATTTCCAAATTTGAAGAACATTCTATTTCTAAGCTTTCAATAATTTTGAATATATTGCTTCTATATATTTGTTCTTTAAAAAAAAACTCTATACTGATAGTGATAATTTATTCCTTGTACGCTCTGTATATTTTTTCCATGTAATAATTTTTTTTCATAACAAAACTTTTTCGTAATGTCCGACGTTGAGATTCTTTATGATAAGCACTTGTCCAGTATAAAAGGAATAGCTGAAACGGGAGCATTTCATGTTTTCTTCTCAGAGATTTCTTTATCGAAAATGACTCCATCTTGAACTTCATCGCAAGACTCAAAATGATGAAAACAGTTGCCGGAGAAACAGATTTCCGTCTATTCTGGCCTGTGAGAGACCAAATGCCAACGACGAGTGACGACTGTCATCAAAAGTTCACAGTTCCGATCAAAGATATTGAAGAATTCTTGAAAAATGTACTGTACGAAAAATTTCTGAAAGGAGATGACGGATTGAATCCAAAAATTGCCAGTGAGGAGCCCTGGACGGTCAGCTACTTGCGAAATTATTTTCCGTTCGTGTATAATTTTCCCAAGGCGACAATCGACGAAATGTTAAAGAATTGGTGAAATCCTTGAAAGGTTAGTTCTTTAGCCTTAGAAATTAAAGGAGCAAAAAAAAATCACAGAGACACTCATGTGTGCCCTCTGCTATTTTTTTACGACACACAATAAACCAATTTTGGAAACACGTTCAATATTTCTCTTGTGCTCATTTGTTTTTTGTCACATAATAATAATAATAAAAATGGTCATCAGAAATTATTTGTATTATCTTGAACGAAAAGAATCGCACCCGTTGCAGACAATTAAAAAAATGTTTTTTGAACGCTTTAAAATGGACGCAGTTGAAGATAGTTCACCCTGTTCCATGCAAAGTGAAATGTCTGGTTTTTAGTCAAACATTGAAATTTTGTGAGGAAATAAAGAGCTGTAACATGAATTCTCTTGTCAATCTTCCCGAAACAGCATGAATGAATAAGGTTTCATATGTTAACTGTACATTTAAATAAATTCAAACATGAATTGTGAAACGTATCTATATAAACTATTGTATTAAGAGAAAGCAACACATTTTCGATGTTTTTTTCATTTTTAAAATATTTGCTTTCACACTGAAATATTAGAATCGGAAGAAAATGACTGTCGTTTTCCATAAATTCATTCAAAACTGCCTTGAAAGACAAGCATTCGGAAAAGAATACAATAGAAGAGATTCCATCTTACAAGTTTGATTCTTGTGTCAAAGATATTCATGCTGATAGTGACATCCGGCTCAGCTAGAGTATAAGAAGACACATTGCTTTTTATTTTTTTCAGAAAGGATCTCGCTCGGAAAGGCCTACAAAACAAATTTCATCGCTAGACTGAAATTGATGAATGACGAACATGGAGAAAATGTTGCCTGAAAATTGGATTTTACAAACGCTGAGGACAAGACTAAAATATCATTCACATCTGGACCGAAATATTTCCTACTACCAGGAGAAAATGTGAAAACATTCATTGCACCAATTCACGATTTCGAAAATTCTATCAAAAAATTGTACGAAAAATGTTTAAAATGTGGAATATGGGACTCAGGCATTGCGACTGATGTACCAAGGACTGTGAATTATTTGAAAAAACATATTGCCGTGCGTCTATTATTTTCCCAAAGAAACGATCGACTCAATATTAGGTGTGAACATTTATGATGAATAAAATTGTGCTTTTTTTTCCCATTCTGATGATACGATTAATTTTACTTAATCGACTTCTTGTTTCATTCCCTTTTGTTGTACACGGTGTATTAACAGATGTTAATTCTTGATTTTTCAAGAAACGTTGCTGAAAAACATTTCGATCATTAATCATAGCCATCGATTGAAATGTTAATGAACCGTAATATCGAAAATGATAATATAGGAGAAACGTATGAGAGACGTTGTTCCTTTTCACTATGGAAAAAAATCACATTTTTCTTGACGGCTAAAATTCTAAATTACAATGTCTCACAAATTTTTCTCAAGATTCTCATTGGACCATCTTGCTAATAAGGCACATTAGAAAGACAATTTTTTTTCATTTATAAACCAGCTGATATTTTATTGAATTCACGGAGACAGCTCACAATATTCAAGCAGAAATGATTGTTTTCTGTCAGAGAATCTCGAGCCAAGTAAGAAAATTTCAATTGCATTTTATTCACTGTCATGAAAGCCTTGTTCCATTTCAATTCTCAGCTGTGTCTCTCGGTGCGAACAGCTTATTTTATTCATGATCCTGTAATTGAGCAATTTTGGATAATCTTCCAAATATGAAAATAAAAGTTTTTTTAATGAACATTAGAATATTGTTTCAAAATTATTCGTGTCACAACAGAAGCTTTTCTAATAGCCAGACTAATAAATTCTACAAACTTTTCAATGCAAAATAATCTCGAAACAACATTATTTGAGATAATAGATTAATGCGTTTTACTATAACAATGAACTTCATTTCCAAGATTCGAACACGTTCGGCAGGAAAAGATCACACCCATCTTATCAGTTTTACTTCCTGTATCTTGCGTATATAAACGCTTGCGACAAAACGACCAGCTCGTCATTTTGAGTTTTGAGCTCGTACTGTCAACATGTCCTCGAAAATTTGCAACTGTTGTGTGAAGAGAATCTTAAATTCTCGTCCGTGTTTGTTGTCATGTGGACACGTATTCCACGTTTATTGTTTGATGCTGTATAACATTTACACACGAAAGAAAATCTGTCCGAAATGTGAAGCGGACTTTGGCATGCTGGAATATGATCTATAGAAATTAGATTTTCCACCAGAAGATGTGGAAAACGAACTGAGATCCGTAGACGTACCATATACATAAGTCAATGGTCTACAATTAATTATAGATTCACAATGACAAATAATAGTATACAATTCTTCATATGTTAACACCGATTTACCCAAAGTGCGTTTTAACAGCTCTTTTACAGTGCGAACCAACCTTTCCCACCAAGCTGCAGTGGGAGGAATAAATTTCCAAAGTATTTTATACGAATTTGTTTCATTCATTATTTTGTTCCAATTTAATTTCGAGTGATCATTAAAAGCTCCACGAAAGTGTGTTCCATTGTCACAGTATATTATTCGTGGCCGTCCGCATCTAGCAATAAACCGTCTAAATGCCAGAAAAAATGCATCAGAAGAGAGGGAACTAACAAGCTTGAGGTGGGTAGCACGATATACTGCACAAGTAAACAGTGCTATCCAAACTTTTCCTCCATTTTTCAAAACTAGAGGTCCGGCTAAGTCAATGCTGACAATTTCAAATGGCACGCAATCCGATACCCCATCTGGTGGTAAAGGTGTTGGTTCGGTTGACATAGCTTTCGTTTTAAACCTTTTACAAACAACACAGTTATATAAAACATTCTTTATGGCTTTTCTAGCTCTAATGATCCAATAGTTCTCGTAAAAGACATTACATCATTTGAATGCCTGCATGGCTATTATTTACATGAACATTTCTGATTAGCAGTTTAGTGAATTCACATTTCTCTGGTAACAAGATTGGATATAAGAAAGATTTTGAATCATCTCTATAAACTATTCTTGTTCTAACTCTTAAAATACCCTTATCATTTACAACAGTTTCAATAAAATTGGAAGATTTTATCTTACCTAAGTAATACTTTTGAGCAAGACAAATCAATTTTTCTTTGGAATTCTCTATTTTTGATAATGATCTTTACGTTTATTCAGACCAATTTTACAAATATTTACAAACCTCAATAGCCATGCAAATATTCTAATTATTTTATTATAATCTGATGCATTATTCAAAAGTCTTTTGAGAGAGCAATATTCATTTCCTTAATCTTTTTTCTTTCCAAATCTACTTGTTCAGTTTAGAAGAGTTTCTCCAACAGGCCAGTTTTCAGAGCATTTTCGCAGCCACCACCATTTGGAAAAATACATTTGTTTCGCAGAACAACCACGCGATAATATATCAGCGATATTCATATTTCCTGGAATATGTCTCCATAACTGACTTTTTGTCAATTCACAAATCTCGTTAACTCGGTTTTGCACGAAAATAGACCAATTCCCTTGCTCAAAAAAATCAACTTTGTTATTTAATGATCAAAAAAAAAAAATACATGAATAAATATCTTTCAATCAATTCTTAAAAATATTTAAAATGAACTTCTGCAGTTCAAATTTTGTTAGTGGCTTGGTGAAATCGTCAGCTAAGTTTAATTTATTTCGTACAATACTGAGTTTAAATTTTTGTGTATTATACATATCGCGAACGAAAAATAATTTCACATCTATATGTTTTGACCGATAGTTTTCAATTGGAGATTTTATAAAATCTATAGCAGCTTGATTATCCACAAACAAAATTGGAATTTCTGGTTCACTTGTTACAATACCTTTATCATGACACTCATTTAGTATACCACTGAACCAAACTATTTCTTTAGCAGCCTTGGTCATAGCAACAAACTCTGCTTCCATAGTTGATAAGGTGACACTTTTCTCTTTAAATGTATGCCAACTTATGGGAGAATTTCCTAGTTAAAGTTTTTAATATATATATATATATATATATATATATATATATATATATATATATATATATATATATATATATAATAAATATATACTCATTATATTATTATTTCTTCCTTAAAAACAGCTGTCGTGCATGAAAATTTTATTTTAATGAAAATTGCTTTCTGAAAGTTTCATAAACAAGGGTAATTTACTAGATAGTTTGCTATTGTGAATGCTTTTTGCATAGTTTTATTATTCATTGCCATTTAAAATCAAGGTAATCGATTTTCAATGCATGGCTGTTTAAAGCATTGAGGGACATGTTTTATTTGATTAAGGAAAGAAAGAAAAAAAAAGTAGCATGAAATGTAGAGCAAGGCTGAAAATGTCCATTTCTTTTTTCTTGACCAAGGGCCCCTGAGCTAAGAAGCATATCTCCTAGCTAGGTGGTTAGCCTAGCGTAAAACCCCTAGTGTTTAGTTTTCATGATCCTGTAATGGGATGGAAGACATTACACAACCGGAGAATTAAACTCCAGGCCTGTGCCTTGGGAGCATGAAGCACTACTACTTAGGCATAGAGTTATCTAATCAGTATACTTTTCAGTATAATTCCTGTATCATTCCATCATATCAATCGGTATAATTCTAAAACATGGAAATAGTAAGTGAATAGTATATATACATATTAATGTAATACATGGAATCCCAATATCATTTTAAGATTTGTAATCTTATTGTGAAAGAATTTATGATATTTTCAGTTTGATACATTAAGAATGAGGCTTGTAAAACTCCTTAAAACTCATGGAATTTGAAATTTTTTTAAGGGCCCTTGAAACTCCTGGAATATTTACTTACCTTGATACATTTATTTTTGTTAGAAAATTAATTTATTTTTAGTTTTTTTGTTTTACTGTTTTAAAATTTTCAATGTAATTGTCCGAAAACCTAATTGAATATTAGTTTTTACTGTTACTACCAGATGGTGGTACAATCAATATCAGATTGCTATATTCATAACTATTGACTAAAATAAAGATCCAGTTCAATCACAATAATTTCATGATAATCCAGTTTGGTCAGGACAGTATGTAGTATTTAGATTTATGTGTGTAAAGTGACATAATCACCAACAGGATCGTCCTGTTGTATAATATGGACGATTTTAATTGATTTGTTTTCTATTTTTGTTTTTTTTAAATTGTATAAAATTCGCTGAATATCAATATTTAAATATGAAATTTTTTAGTTAAAATATGTTTCCTTTGTGAAAATTTCATAAACTTACAGTGAACCTAGATAAATTTATTTATGAAATAAAAACTGAAATAAATGATTTAATATGCCTAGTGTAAAGTGCCTTTTCAATGGATTCTGGAAAAGCCCTATATATATGTGTGTGTATATATATATCTTATATTGTGGGGTATACATAACCGAAAAACTCTGAAAATTTATTGAATGATTAAAGAAATAGAAAAGCCTAGAATATGAATATGAAATTGTGTATAGTTTTAAAAGAGTTTGAAAATAAACCGAAAAAAAATAAAGAATTGGATTTTTTAAATAATAATTGAGAAAGAAATTATATGGGAAATTGTATGTAATAATTGTATTTGTTTGAAATCAGTTTATTTATATTTGAAAATAGGTTGTTTTACACATCTAGAAACACTCAATAAATTAATAGTTAGGAATTTATTGGAGATGTTTAAAAACTCTGCTTATACAAAGCATAATCCATTAATATAAAGAATATTGATCATTTCAATAAGAAATTTTCTGTTATAGATATAAATTCATTCAAGGCTTTTAAAATGATCATTAAATATAATTCTTACTTAAATAAAAAAAAATTATCAATAAATTTTGCATTTATTTATTTTTATTATTTACAAATATAATAAAATATATTGCATACACATAATTATATATATATATATATATATATATATATATATATATATATATATATATATATATATATATATATATATATATATATATATATATATATATATATATATATATATATATATATATATGGTTAAGAACAATTTTTTAAATAAAAAATATTATTTAATATGAAAATTGTGATAACTTCCTGGAAATTTTTGATTTGACTCCTGGAAAACTCCTGGAATTTGATGCTTCAAAATGTGTATTAATCTGTAAAAACAATAATTTGACTTCATTGTTAGATTGCAATTTAATTTTTTCTGTTGAGCTTTATAAGTTTCATATGTGATCATATGCTGATTTACATGTGGTATCTTAATATAAAGAAATCTTTCTATAAAATAATATTATATCTTAATATAAAGCAATAGAAAAAATATAACATATTACTTGCATATTTTACATTAGAGTCAAGAAGTTCAAATTTTTTCCTTATGATGCACTATAATTATTATTATTGAATATAAGTGTTATAGATACTTTTAAAGTTGAAAGTCTTTTAGAAATTCAAGGAGAACATTCCATTCCATTATTGTTTCCTTTGATAGTGGCATACATGCTAGTTCCTTAATAATTGCTAGTTTCTAACCTACATACTATATGTATAACATTTTATGTCATATCATTAAAATAAATGATAATAAATAAAAAATAGAGTTCTTTTTCATTCATAACTATGACAATATTTTAACATTCAACTTTTGATTTTAACTATGATGTCAAATTTTTTTTGAACGTATTGATGGGATTTTTATTTATAATTTTCTTTGGTCCTGAATATAAGTCATTAATAACATCTGATGCAACTGAATGAACTCTGCTACTCGACAGACAAAAATGCTTATTTTATTTAATAGATAAAAGTTTAGTTAGTCTTTTAATAACTATTTGCGTAGTTCATGTTCATTTAAGTATTGTTCACATATAAACCTTTATTAAAGAGTGAAAATCTCATATTCATCATCTGATGCTTTGGAGAATACAAATAGTACTTAAAGAGACATGAAAACAAATGTGCATTGCAAATAGTGATGCTTTCTTAAGAAATGAATTTGTTTCTGTTTTTTCTATAATATAGTACAAGCTTAAAAGTTGAAGTGATAGTTGGACATTCTTTTGAGCTAAATGAATACATTTTTAAGGCAATATTATAGTGAAATTAGTTCTAAATGATTGTGTTTACTAATGTAAAGAGGAAAGAAAAGCATCCAACACTTGTCAGTTGCAAAAATTCTTTTACATGACAACATACTACAATAAGTATTGCCACAAAAATAACCCAACCAATGGCTGAGTGGTTAGCATTCCTGACTCCTGTGCTGTGGATCACAGGCTCAAATCTTGGTTAAGGCATGGATGTTAGTTTTTTCTCCATGTTTCTCTGTCCTTTCTTCTATCAGGGCTCGCCTGCATTGCTATGTATGTATGTCCTTTCTTCTGAGGTGATGTATGAATGTGGCCCACCCTATAAACAGGCTTGTGGTGGTATGGCTTTGGTAATGCTACTCTACTCCCTTGACTTGGTTCACAAGTGCGCTCTAGACAAGGACAAATGAGTAGCGTGTCGAAGGGTTAGTCATCCAAGTGTTATTAAAAAATAATAATAATAATTTCACAAAAGTATATCCCTATAGATAATTCTTGAAATTTGATTAAGTTTTACTACATTTAACTTATTCCTTAGATTTAGCCCTAAAGGTTATCTCCTATTCCAATCTTCAAAAAGCTTTTTGAATAGAAAAATTTTCATTTTTAAAGAGCAAGTCAGTCAGATTAACAGAATTTTTCTTCCAGTTTAAACCAACTGTGTTTTATTTTTAATAACTTGATCATTATCTAAGCAGATGGAGGAATGTCTGGAATGATAATAATGAATATTTAATAGAGTACTTTAATTTTTTCATTCAAGGGAGTTAAATAAATGTTGATAAAAAAGAAAATTATTTATAACTTAACCTACTTCTAATTTTTGAAAGAATTGTTTCGATCATTTATTTTATTTAATTAATAGAAAAGTTTCTTAAAAATTTAAATTCGAATGAACTATATATATATGTTTTATTTTTATTATTCTTTATTTGAAGTGTTTTCTATTTGTTATTGTGTAAATGAATCATATACATTTCACTGAAATTAATGTGCATTGACATAGTTCTATAACAATCTTAATTTTAGTAGCAAAAAAAAAATTGTATTACAAATTAAGAATATTTATTGATTAAGCCTTATTTCACATAATATTTCTATGTATCAATTATTGCGCTGTAAGTTTTGGCAAACCAATTTTTGCAATTTTTCATGTTGAAAACAAAGTTGTTTTTAGATTTTCATTGTTATTTGTAATTTCACTTGAAAATTATTTATTTTATTCAATTAAGATCCATCAAAAATGTTTTTCTTATAACTAAAAATAATTTTTTTAATTGTGTTTCTTTTGATAGTTTCAGCAACAATATGAGCATTACAAATCCTTATTGACTCTCTTCAAGTTGAAAACAGAAGAATATGATGAAAATATTGCTGGTTTAATTACATTTATTGCTCAAGAGAGATTTTATTTGTCATTATGACTTCAGATATTGGTTTAATTTTTAAATTTTGACATATCACTGTTATATTTTATTAGTTTACTTGAATTTTTACAGTGTTGTGGTGTATTTTTGGTACTTAATTCCTATAGAAGTAAATAAATCTATTTTATTATTATTTTTTATTTTAATGAAAAGAAAATGTTGGTAACTCTGCTAGAAACCTCGAACAATGTTAATTGACATAACAAAAAGAGTTAAACATATTTTTGCTGAACAGTAATATATATATATATATATATATATATATATATATATATATATACAGGGTGATTATAAAAAAACTTTGCCAACATCTGCACTTCTAGCGTCCATTCTATTTAACCGATCAAGATGATACTTCAAATATAGTTCTTTTGAGATATGCGCTCGAGATTCTGTGAATGGCAACACAGTGGCCCTCGCGGTTACAGTTATAGTGACAGAAACTCGAAATTTTCGAATGGCAACGCCTACTTTTTACCATCGCAAAATGTTCAGCACATGCGAAAACCCTAAATAGCGTTGAAACGGTACCGATATGTCCGAAAACCGACGTGTTATACACATACAAACAGTTCTTCAAGGCGCACGGAGGAATAATGCATACGACAGAGACAAGACACTGCTCAATGATGAGAACACATAGAGAAAAAAATCTTTATTAATTTCAAACATTTTCCACATGAGTGCCATCACAGGCAATTACGCATTGCATGCGGGAGACGGTGGACAATGTGGCTGCACGCAACATGGCACGAGGGATGTTTCCAATCTCACGCCGTATAGAATCCTTTAAGTCCGACAATAATTCAGGATTGCACAGATAAACTCTGGATTTGAGATAGCCCCAAAACCAGAAATCCATAGGCGTCAGATCTGGGGATCGCGCGGGCCACGGAAAAGGATAATAGCGTGAGATGATGCGATCACCAAAATGCTGATCCAGGAGCCTTTTAACTGACTTCGCTATATGTGGAGGTGCGCCATCTTGCATCCAAACAATGTCATTGAGTGCATTCAGCCAACGCAACTCCGGTAAGACATAATTTTTCAGCATGGCTGCATACCGAGGGTCTGTTACAGAACATGTTGCAGGGCCAGTCGGGGTCGTTTCCTCAAAGAAGAACGGGCCCAGAACAAATGTAGCTGTAATGCCGCACCACGCAGTCACTTTGGCGTCAAATAATGATACTGGCGCCACAGCATGAGGATTCGTCTCTCCCCAGTGCACACAACTCTTTGTGTTAATGCTGCCATTTAAGGTGAAATGCGCCTCGTCCGTCCATAGTATGCGAAGTGGCCAGTCGTTATCCGCATCATATCGTAACAAAAATGCATTTGCGAAGTCCAGACGTTGTTGTGGGTCACCCGGCTCCAACATCTGGACGCGCTGGAACTGATAGGGAAACATGTGAAGTACCGAGCGCAAGAGCTTGCGGACCGTTGAGTTCGGAATATCCAACATGCGCGCTATGCCTCTTGCGGTTTCTGTGTGTCCTGCAGTCACTGTATGGTGCACTTCCATGACAACGTCCTCAGAAACAGTTGGCCGTCCGGAGCGCTGTTTGTCACAGGTGCAGCCTGTATCTTCGAATTTCCGCACTAAATCACGCAGAGCTTGCAGAGTACATGGGCCGCGTCGTTGTCGATGATTGCGGCGATACACACGCAAGGCTTCCGCAGCGTTCATCCCATTTTGGTAATAGAGTTTGATCAATTCACCGCGAACTTTCCTAGGAAGACTCATATCGTCGGCATGTGCGAGTTCCCGAATGACGACTTCGCATACCCGCTTGGTATTTTATAGGTTTCCTACGCTGAATATCTGGCGACCGGCGTTCTGTGATTGGTTTCTTGACTCTGTCACATGCAAATTTATTGCGTGCGCCCAGATCGTGTTTTATTGGCCGGTTTTCAGAACTCTTTTTGTGTTTGCAGAACACGCCCGTTTTTAGACATATCGATACCGTTTCAACGCTATTTAGGGTTTTCGCATGTGCTGAACATTTTGCGATGGTAAAAAGTAGACGTTGCCATTCGAAAATTTCGAGTTTCTGTCACTATAACTGTAACCGCGAGGGCCACTGTGTTGCCATTCACAGAATCTCGAGCGCATATCTCAAAAGAACTATATTTGAAATATCATCTTGATCGGTTAAATAGAATGGACGCTAGAAGTGCAGATGTTGGCAAAGTTTTTTTATAATCACCCTGTGTATATATATATATATATATATATATATATATATATATATATATATATATATATATATATATATATATATATATATATATATATATCACTATTAAAAGATTGTTGTTTAGAAATTATCTTTTTCATAGTATTTAACTGTGTTTCTCATGTAACTAATTTGTTACTTCAGTCATTATGAACGAAAAAAGAATTAAATTTCTTGTATGTTATCATATACTTTTTCTTTAAAGTCAAATTTGCTTAGTTTTTTTAATATTTATGTTTTAATTAATGAATGAAGAAAAAAGCATACTTTGGTGATTATGTTTCTTTAATTCATACTATCACTTTTCAGTTAAATAATTAGAAAACAAGTTTATTTAGTTTATAACAATAATATTAAGTAATATATTTGGGTGTTTCAAGGCTTCTTTGCTTATAACAAAATGCCTTTCTATCAACCATTCTTATAATAATATTGCTTTCATTGTGATTGATTAATTTCCATGTATTTGCATGTTATTTGCGAATCAAATTTATAAAGTTAAAAATTGGAAGAAAATAAAATAGATTGTAAATCTACAAAATTTAGTTCTAACTAAGAATACTAAGTTTTAATTGGTATTCTTAGTTAAATGTAATATGTTTTGTACTTAACCATAATTTGTTAACAAATTCTAAAAAATACTCACAAAAACAAAAGCTACCTTTGATTTTACTTTAAAAATGAGATCTTGATTTTTAATTTTGGTTGCATAATTTTACAACTGCTTATTGCTTTATTGTCTCATTTGTAGACTGCAGTTTTCTGATTTAAAAGACATGTTTAGGATTACTTAGATGTAATTAAGATTTCTTTTTGTTCTTTGAAGTTTGGAGGTTATGGCTTTTGGAAATCAAACAGAATATTTTCATGTTTTATTAATAGCTTCATTGCATCTGTGAAATAATTTTTATGTCTTAACTGATCGGGATCACATACCATTTTAAGATTTTATATCATTTATGTCTATGTTATCATTTATGCATATCCAACTGTTGCTTTAAACTAGCTATTTATGCATTTTACATCGTTACAAAGAGTTAACATTTTTACATAATTTTTTTTAATTTTAATTACTTATATCAGGCCAATCTGGTTACTGCAAAATTTACACTCTTGTCTTGAATACTAAAATTTCTGGTTTGGATATTTATAGTATTTTATTATTTACTTTAAACCAGTCCTGTCAAAGATGGGCTACATCCGTACCCCAGACCATATCAATAAGGCCACAATTGTAATGTATCACAGAAAGAAGAATCATGTTTTTTTGAGCATTTAGACTTCCACTCAATTCCTCTACAGAAGTTTTAAAATGCATACACTACATTTATAAGTAATTTCATGGGCAGAGCTTGCCTAGACAAGCGAGAGATAGTCAATAACGCCATCTCTTAGCAAGCTGCAGAAATACCCTATTATTTTGTTGAGAACAATAGAATCTTCCACGCACTTCGAGTCTAGACTAAAACCTTCCTTAGTGATATAAAAGGCTCTGTGTGAGTCAAGTAATCAAAGCGATACAGTGGGAGAAGGATTTTAGTTGCATTGCAATCTAATGATTGTGAACATAATGTGCATTTGTTTGCTCCTGCACATGCAATAACCATAATTGTGCAATAATTGTTGCAAATTTGGCATGATGTCACAAAAATGTATATTTGATAGTGAGTGCAGAGTTTTTCAAACTAAATTAGGAAATAATATATTTTTTCATGGAATGAAAGGCTTGATTTGCAATCAAACAGTAACTGTTTGTAATGTGTTTAACTTAAAGAGACACTATGATATGAATCATAAATCAAAACTTGAGTGTTACAGTGAAAAAATAAAAATGGACACATTGTCTTCTTTGAAATCTAAACTTCAAGGTCAACAATCAATGTTTACTAAAGCTGAGAGGGAAGATGCCCTGAAATGAAGTTTTATTATTGCATTGGAAATTGCAAATAAATCAAAACCTTTCACTGATGGTGATTTTATTAAAGTCTGTATGTTGAAAGTTGCCGATATTTCATTTCCATTTCAAAAGTCAATAATTCAAAAAATTTCACTGTCAAAATACTACAAGAACTCAAAATTTGGTTCTTCAACTGAAGGAGAAAATTAAGGAATTTTCATTGGCTGTTGACGAGAGCACTGATATGAACTCGACTTAGCAGCACAACTATTGGTGGCGCTTCTGCCATGGCTGGCAAACATTCAGGTGTAATTAAAACAGAAAACATCAGGGAATTTTGTGCGATTTCACTGTATAATTCATTAAGAATCGTTGACATCCAAATATTTTAAAATGGACCGTGTCATACAACCTATAATTATAATAGTAAGTTAAAAGGAGCAGAGGACTAAATCACCGACATTTCTGGCAGTTTTTTTCAAGATTTGGAGGATTGATGTCCCTTATTTTACCAAAGTTTGTTGGCTCAGTCAAGAAGTAGTTTTAGAAAGATTTTTTGCAATACTCTTCAAACTTTCATGTTAGAAAAAGACAACCCAATGACAATGACTGGCGAGTTGATTGTGCATTTATGGTAGATATGAATAAACGCTTGGCTGATCTGAACGTAAAGTTACAGAGTAAAAATCTGATTGTCACTGAAATGTATTCAAGCCTTTGAAACA
Organism: Latrodectus hesperus; assembly: GCA_037975125.1. Taxonomy (NCBI): domain Eukaryota; kingdom Metazoa; phylum Arthropoda; class Arachnida; order Araneae; family Theridiidae; genus Latrodectus; species Latrodectus hesperus. The sequence continues at coordinate 44,156,263 of CM075856.1, read as the reverse complement.
AAGTTGAAGCTGTGGGAAAATCAGGTAAAAAGTCAAACTTTGGATCATTTCCCTCATTTAAAATCATTTGGCACAGTGAACCAATAAAAATTGGATCAATATTCCCAACTTCTGCAAAATTTGCTCACAGAATTTAATTATCATTTTGAAGACTTCCACTAAATGAATGAAATGGAATTTCCAATTTTCAACTATCCATTCAATTTTGAAGGCGCCAGCAATGAACAGGCGCCTGCTCATTTGCAAATGGAGTTGATAGATCTTCAATCAGACAGCATTTTGAAAGAAAATTTTAAAGAGGTAAACGGTCTTACATTTTATACACAATATTTCATGAGTTTGTATAAATACCCGTAGTTAAAAAAGCATGCACCACGTATTCTGTGCACGTTTAGTAGCATCTATTTATGTGAGCAGATGTTTTCCATCATGAAAATGTATGAGAACAAACATTGCACAAGATTTACGAATGAATATCTCCAATAAATTCTCTTAAAATAACTACAACGAATATGATACCCGACATCAATGAGCTTGTCAAAAACAAAAGAAGTCAGGTAATTGGATCCTTGAGCTCAACATAATTACACTCTTTTTTAACTTTGACATGATTTTTAACAGCCATATATTAAGTATTATATAATTAAATAAATAAAATGTTATAATAATTCAGTAAATTTTTTTATTTGAATCTGGCCCATCTACTCATTCAAAATTTAATATATGGCCTCTGTAAAATTGAGTTTGACACTTCTGATTTAAACTGTTGGCTCCAACTGAATTAGTACTTATGTCAAAAATTGAATGTACAGCAATAATCAAATCCATTCACACATTAGAGTTTCTACTGTTTAGTTTTTTCTGATTCTGGTTTTTTTAAATTGTATTGGATATATAAAAATATTAAATCTACTTAATATTATTGACAATATTAAGGGAAGGAAGTTCATTAATGATTTCATTAATGACTATATATAATTTATTATATAATAGTAAACTACTCAGATTTTTCCCCATATTTGAATTTATTACATAAACCATTTAACATTAACAATTTTCTGCTTGTCAATAAAACAAACTGTTGCTTAATATGTTCTCTTTACTAAGCAGAGTTTAATCTATTAATGTTCTGTCCCTTTAATGCAAATACATTTACAAAATACACTGTATACAAACACATATGCATAAGTATTGATATTCTTAGTTTTAGATGGATGAGAAACTTCACTCTTTGGAAACCTTTTTTTATATACATATATTCAAATGAATATTATATATTGTCTGTGATAATTACATACTTAAGAAATAAAAATTTAAAATAGAAAAACTTATCAAATCCTAAGGGACCCCTCAAATATACACTTTTTTTAAATTTCCATTAAATTTTCAAGTATTATTTATAAAAGGTTCAAAAGAATTATACAAAGGCAATGTTTTTTATTTTGTTCACTACTAATGCATACTGGTTAATTTTATGTTTAGATATCATCTTGCTACAAAGAAGAGTTAAAAGATTTTCCAAATGAATTATTCAGTTTGTTGAGAATATATGATATAGTTTTGGATCCAACTATGAGGATGGTAAGCTGTGTTAATGTTTTGAATTATTTAACTGTTTTATTAATGGCAGGCACTGGGTGACTAACCCTTCATCAGAACAATGCCAGAAACTGCTACTCATTTGTCATTACCCAGTGGGTACCTGTGAACCAAGTCACAGAGATGAGTAGCATTACCTATGCCATACCACCTCAAACCTGTTTATAGGGTGGACCACATTCATACATCCTCTCAGAAGAAAGGACAGAGAAACATAGAGAGAAATTAACTTCTATGCCTAAACCATTATTCAAACTTGGGACCCACAGCTCAGGAGTCAAAAACTAACAATTTAGCATTGGTTAGCTAAATTATATAACTAAAACTATCCATTTTTGAGTATTCCAATAAAAAATTTTCAATTTCCATTTGATATATTATTTTGTATTATTTCCCAAATTGTTTATACAAAAAAATTTAAACACTCATTTATTTGCTAAATATGTTTCATTCTTATGAAACGTTATTCTGATATTTTACACTAGTTATGTTGTTAATAATAAAGTAAAAATCGAAATTTATCTGCTGAATAGAAATAAATAATTAAAGTAAATCCCAGTATAATAATTATAATAAATATTATATTACTGAAATGCAAAGCAAAATTATTGTCATTGGTGAATTAAGTTTGAAATCTTTCAAAGATTGAATTTCTTTATTGTGTAGTAATAAATCCAAGCCCATTGCAATCAACATAACACTCACATAAAACAAAATGTCAATGTGGTATAATAAAAAGCATTGTGATTTTATCTCTACTCTAATTTGCATGCTGTGCATAAAAGATCAGTAGTATCATCGATATTTTGCATTAAAAGTTTATGTTGTAATTCAAAGATATGTGCCAACATTTAGGTCACTAACATTGAAAACGTGTGTTTATTAGACAATGAAAGTGTTATGGATAAAAACTATAATTTAAATAAATTTATATTTATATATATGTAAATGTTATTGAAAACTTTTTATAAAGTAGTTGCTTCTGCAAAATATTGTTCTTGTGCTGTTGGGTATATTTAAAATTTTTCTTTTTTAACAATGTATGCAAAATAATACTGCACTTAAAACTTATTTGTATTTAAAAAGATTTATATTATGTAGTTTAAACTGCAAAAATGTTAATTTAGTGTAAAATAATGTAATCACTCAATAATTCCGTGGAGCTAATTCAAGATCATTTTATTTAACGATAAATGAAATACTTAGTACTTGATTTCATGATTGAAGCATGTTCTGCACATTTGCAAATTTGCTTGAAACATAATTGTATCTTTGATTGTCTATCTTAATTTTATAGAAATTGTATTTAAACAGAAGCATTTATTAAAACATTCTAATAATTGTTATGGAATCAGCTGTAAGTAATTGTAAATGTAACAGTTTTTTTTTAAATAAATAATATTTTTTAAGGAATAATATAAATCAAAACATTTTTTAAGATTACTTTGTAATGCTCATTAAAGGGTTGAGAAAATTTTAAGTGTAAAGTTGTTTTTAATTTATATTCTGATTTTTTTTAAAATGAATTTAAGATTATGACCATAAGCATTTTCAACTTAATTATTTATTTCTTTTCTTAATTTTTATGTTTCAACATATTTTATGAGTACACGGGATATATACACTCAGGATTTGTTTCTAAAAATATTAATTTTAGATTTTCATAATTGCTTTGCATGCATTATTGGGAAGTAAAAGTCAGTTTCCTCAAAGATTGAAATTCTATGTGATTCTTCTGATCAATTCAATTTAGGAGAAATTTATTTCTAGTATTACAAATATGACTTATTAACAATATAAATGCACTAAGTAAAAATGTAATGATATTTTCTGGCATAATTTTGTTATTCTTGTAAATAAAGATACTTTTTCCAGTTCATTCATAATTCACCTGTGAAGTCATACTTTTTCATTTATTGGTAGAATCATTGAAAGCAAGATCAGTCATAATTTTATGAAAATGAGGAGAATTATATTCTTTTTTTGCTCTTTACCAATATTTAATCTATTTTGTTCACAAGTGATTTGTTTTAATTTCTTATGGTGACATGTTAATTCATAAGAAAACTATTTGCTCTAAAAGGGACCCTTTATATTGAGTTTATTTTGTAGCTAATTTATTTGTTGAATTTTCTCTCATTTTTTTATGAGGGTCATCCGGAAAGTAAGTTTTTTATGATTCCAAATGATGTCACTCCAAAATGACTGAAACACATATGTCCATGTAAAGTAGGTTGTAGGTGTTGCATTCTGACTTTTAGATAGCATAAAGTCATTATAAAGCACAAAAATGTCAGCTTTTATTTCTTCTCCTGCTGACAGCGAGATGAAGTCAAGTGATAAAGTTTTTGAGCTCACAGAAAGTAGGGCAATTGAAATCCATCGTCAGTTGTGTTTAATGTATGGATTAGATATGATTTTCAGCAAAGATACCACGACGAAGATGATGAAAAGCCTTGATAAACAAAAAATCTCAATGACGAAGGTAACAAAACCCCATTGCTGGTGATAAAACATTGATTACTACCTTCATCCCAAAAACCAAGCATTGGCGTCACAGTGGATCTCTAGTGCAGATGAAAGTCAAGCAGACTGTATCTACACAAAAACTGATGTGCACTGTGTTCTGGGACAGCATTCTGATCATTGACCTTTTGTCCTGGCCCACAACAGTAAACACTAAATATTACTGCACAACTCTAAAGAACTTGTGATGAGCCATTCAGAACACGAGTCTTAGGACACTCAGTCTCATACGGCAATTTCACATTAAAATAAAATAAAATAAATGCAGGATAAATTTTACTTGGAAGTGTGTCACCATCCATAATGTAGTCTGGACTTTACTGTCACCAACTTCTCTCTGTTCTTGCACATGAAGAAATTCCTGTCTAGGATTTCTTCACGTGCAAACACACAAACAAAGACATGTGAGCAGCTGTTGACTCCATTCCCAGATGACAGGTTTCTTTGACTTTGGAAACAAAAATTTATCCCACGATATTGTACTAAGTGTCTTATTATTCAGAAATCCTTTATGCAGTGAATTATTTGTTAAACCATATTATCCATAGACACTTAACAAAATTCCAGGTTCATACTTAGTTAATTAAGTTTATTACTGATTAATTTAGAATAATACAATTAATGATATCTTCAGATTAACTTGGACAAAATAAGTATACACTTTTACAGATAAATTAGACACAAACAAAAATAGATTAATTTCATAATAGATTATATTTAATAATAGATGTAATAATAAAATATCTCATAAATAAAGATACCTGGCATTCTTTGGAGAAGCATACTAGAGATTAACACAAAAGAAACTTACAAAGTCATTTGGAGACGCCAGGTATCCCACGTGGGCCACTTCTCGGGTGACCAGAAACTCCTCCTTCCGTTTCCTCTCGAGGGATTTTTCTGCAGTCGTGGTACAGCAGCTGTTGGAGTATTGTATGACGTCCTGCAGCCAATCTCCTGAGTATATTCTTCTCTCAGGAACTCGCCTTGCACGGCTATATACTCGACCACCTCCTTTTTTTCGGCAAACTCCCAGTGTCCGGCGCTGATCTCACACCGATTCAGGCTCTCCTCCTTTTTTTGTCAGATGCACGCGTTCGTGCCCCGGTCTCTCTCTAAGTCTCTCCTTCCCTCCTTCCTCTCCTGGCGCCAAAACCGGTTCCTGGTCATCTCCTTACTTCACTTCGCCATGCACTCTCCACATGAACATACCCGGAGCCCCCTTACAAATAAATCTCTTTGCCAACCACAGGAAAATTAAATTACATTCATTTGTGGTCAGAACTACTCAATTTGTAAATTAAATTTTCCAAGTTACAAAAAAATTTCTTATGGAAAAAAAAAACTTATTTCACTTTGAGTAAATATATAAAGGAAGCACTTAGAAGATTTCAGAAATTTATACATTGTTCTTAATTTAATGATTAAAAAATGTTCAGCAATATATCAAAATTTATTGTACATTTAAATATTTTAGATACATATTACTCTTCTAACACACACATTGGTATTACTCACTTATTGGTATTATTCATATCCAAAAAGAAATGCTTGTTTTTGTATGTAGATCATTATAATAGCAGCATTTTAAAGTAACTGGTTTCGCAACTTCTGCAGCAAGACATCTGTGAGTAGATAGTTCTATAAATAAAAAATTATCTATTAGTTCCAAATGAAAGTTAATTTGACACAAAAGGTTTTGCCTTTATATATGCAGAAGATAAAATATGCTCAATCGGGCTATGTTGGTTATAGAGGAAAAAGAAAGGTCTTAAAACTTAAAATTGATTAATTACATGAGAATATATATAAAGGTCACTTTCCAGTATAATATATTTATACCAAATGTTATTGATAAAAGAAATTTCTATAACAAATTCAAGTTTTGCAAGAAGCCATAAAAAGGATAAAACGTATAAATAAAGAAGACCTAACTATTTCCTTTATGTAATTTGGCAATATTATTTTCTTTTCTAAGTTTTGATTGTTAATGAATGAAATATCAATTTTATAAAATATTAAATGCTTAGCTAATAAATAAGATTAAACTTAAATTATATTCTTTCTCTAATAAAATGATTAAATTATTCTCAAGATGGATATCACAAAACTTTACCTCTTTGATAACAAGTGGTGTTTTGAATAATTTCAATCAATATCTGGGCTTTAAGTTTAATCGTTTTATGTTATAAATTACAATAAGAAAAACAACAAACAAAGTAATGTCAACTATCAAAAATGACTTTAACCTCTGTATTTTCTGTAAAATACTCAAATAAAACTCCCAACAAAAGAGGTATCGGGAAATTAAAAACAGTTAATAAATTTAGAAATTATGTATATATGTAAATGTTTGGGGATTAACCTAATTATGCTTACTACATTAAGACAATAAAATAAAATAAACATGAAGTTTATAAATGCAATATTTTAACTATTTGTACTTATTTTGAAATTGTATAGTGAATTTCAAAATTAGAAGTATTTCTGAAATCAAAACAGATAAACTTCTTTTTAAACTATTTCTCATATCATACTCATTTTACTTGTATACCTTACTAATTTACTTTGTTTAAAATTATGTTTAAGTTCTTTATTTAACTTCAATTCCTTAAAGAGAAAAATCAAAAGTAAATAAAAATAATGACAAAATTATATCTAGGCCAATATTGTCATCATAATCAGACTTTGTAAATCGATAAAGGAGAAAAAAAATTACGTTTTAATTTTATGTTTATGTGTGTATTTATATATATAACATTAGATATATCATTTACCCATTATCTGGTCGACTATTTACTATAACAGTAAAACCATTTACATTACTAAAAAAAATCAAGTGATCAAAATGTCAAGAGTATTGAAGTGAATAACTAGCGTGCTCAAGTAAATACAGGATAATTAAAATCAATAGGCTTTTATTGCGAACTAAAATCAGACAAGCAACACACTTGCCATCTCACTCTGCCTGTCTGGCGAGTGAAAACCAACAGGCTATATATACAGGTAAAAATATCTTCTGATTGGTTGGTGACAATAAATATTTACATAAAATTATAATAAGCACAGGAATCATGTGCGGAAAGAAAAGTTCGCTCTAGAAGGAGAGTTACGCACATGCAGTTCTGTAGTGCGAATCGAATACTGCACATTCGTTCACCACAGAATCATCAAATGCTTAAAATGTTAATCACTTTCTCCAAATTGTTAAGGGTCAAATATTCTAGTTAACTTATATTTTCATTAAAACAAATTGTTTAAAATTATTTTAAATTCATACTTCAGTTTTCAGTCATAAATAAAAACATAAAATATGATTTTAAATATAATAAAGTATGTAAACACAAGAGTAGCTACTAAGCTGTTACATCTGACAGCATTCTTTACATGGAAATAATTAACATGCTACACAACTAATTTAAATAATAACAGTTGTTCCATATGAACATTTTTTCATATACGTTAATATTAATTTTCCAACCAAAGAATTCCAGATGTTTTTTTTTTTTAATTTGTGGCAATTAATCTGTCAGATTCCTAAAGAAATTTTAAATATGTGATTGATGTACATATTACAACGTATATGCCGTACTATTACGGTGTGAAAGATGCCTTAAAAGCAAACACTTCAGTATTTGATACGCTGCATTGTCGAAACAAAATCAAGAGCAAAGTAGTTTCTAAAGTTCTTAATTAAGTTATGGTGCACTAAGTCGAATGCATATAAATAAGAATTGTATATTCGATGATATATGAATAAAGTATTTAAATAGCCTAAATATAACTTAAAATTTTCCTCTGTTAATTGGAAGAGAATAGTTATTCTTCGATATTTTGTCCTTGTTTTACGTTCTTCCTCAAATCACTGCACAGATATTGATGCCTATTCTCTGTTGGAATCATTTTTGCAAATGATGAATTTTTGAATACATAGATTTTCAATAATATCGAGTAGAATGACAACTGTTCACAATATATACACTATCTATGTATAAATTGTGATGAGTTTGTTGCATGAAACAAGCAGAGTGCATTTGTTTTTCCTTCATTTTGCGTTAAATTTGTATTTTTAATATTGTTTTGTCACTGATTGATTGTTCCAGATCTTTTTGTTAATACCATTGCTTACTAACACATTTCGTTGCAAAACAAACTTTTATAAATTCTTTAAAATTGACTTGAGGATCGGATTTATTTGATATTATTTGCAAATGTAATTTGAAAAACACAAAATTTAAGAAGAAATCAAGGCAATTCTTCACCATCATTTTATTCACATTTTAAAAGACTAACTAGGGCATATACATAATTTATTAAAAAGTACTTTATGGTGGCATTCATTAGAATCTATTATTTTGGGGAAAACGATTTGATACTGCACAGTAGACAGCTGAATTTCCTTTACGTATTGTCTTCAGGAAGATCTTTTTTCTTAAGTAGTAGGCTATATTTACCAGTCGGAAAAGATAGAATCTTGAAAATTCCAAAGCATCTAACAAACAAACCTACAAAAATGCAACAACGTGTTCTCGTTGACAAATCATTTCCAATAACTTTACGTTACCTTTTTGACATACAAGTTCTACAATTTCTCTTTTCTATTTCGCTGTTAATAATCTTAAAGTGTCTAAATATTGCAAACGTAGTAGCTTGGAAAAAAAGTAAGTAGCTAAAAAGTAAGTAAAAGTAAAGTAAGTAGCTCGTAAAAAAATGGGTGCAAACGTAGTAGCTTGGATCGAAGGTATTGAGAAACCTATTTGTAAAACTACAATTACCAATATTTGTTTTATTATTGTCAAAAAGAATAATTCTTAAACAAGAAATTGCAGAAATGATGTCTGTAAATTTTTCTTATTTGGTTTCTTGTTGAAAGTTCCAATCGATGGTATCAGACGCCAATCAAGGACAATAAGAAAGACATGCGAGTCGTTGCCAATAGTAACACCAGTTTTGAACTAATATTCTACTAAATGCATTCGAGACACCTTATAATTTATTATTAAAATATTAAAATGTCATAAAATGTGTTTTGAAAGCAAGTTTTCAGATATTGCATACCAAAGGAAAAATAAATTTGAAATGCTGTTCTTACTATTAAAATCTATTACTATTTGCTGTTCTATTTAAGTAACATTTTATTTTTCGGTACCAAATAAAGGTTCTATTTAAGTAGCATTTTATTTGTCGATATTTAAATAAAGGAGAAATTCATTATATTTAACTAATGTGAATTTTCCTTCAATTATTTGATTCGGATTCATTGCATAGGACTAATGATTTTAACAATTTGGACTAATGACTAATGAATTTTAACAAGTGTGTTCTTGTAAATATTCGATACAAGAACATACTTGTTAAAATATACTTCGGAACTTATCTGCAATGATGCGCTTGGAATACGATTTCAGAAATATAAAATTTGCGCCACTTTTATAAGAATTTCCAAAAGATTCTGCGTAATAAAAACTGTTATAAAAACTTAGTTGAGTTCATTGTTCTTTCTAATTAATGGAATTACTTATTGTAACTATGCATCACATAAGAAGATCTTTCATTTTTCTGATAAATGAAAACAAACAAAATTTGAAGAAAAAAAAAGAGATAGCATTATGTATATTCTTACTTTAGCTTTAAACTAATCTTCTTTTTTCTAAGAAGAAAATTTTATTTTAACTAGATTTTATGTTTGGGCTTTCACATCCATCATCAGTGGAAGGATGGAGGGCCACACAAATAAAAACACATTTTTTTAAAGAAAGGTTTAATAGCGTTTAGTATTATTACTATGTAACTTATATTAAATTGTATTAGTGCTTAATTAATTTATCTTTGACAATCCTTTTGATATCAACACTAATATTAGTTGTTGCCAGACGCAGTGCATATGTAAATGAGTTATCTGACAGTGAAGATTTATATTTCGACTTTAAAATTCATTGTGGAATGCGCGCGCGCACTTTCACAAAGGTAGTTACTGCCCATCATCGAACCCATTTTTAAGCCAAGATTGTTTAATTTAGGGAAATGCTCACCAAGGAGCTTAAAAAATCCATTTTAGACTCTGTCCTGTTCTTGTAAAAGGGGTATGATTGTTGATCCCATGATTCCAATTGATAATCAGTGTTTACATTTTCAATTTTAATTGTTAATGGATGAGTAAAAAGTGATGTATCACTCTCTAGTTCTCTAAAATCTGCAAATCAATGCTCAAACCCCACAATTACATCGTCAATTTACTTCAGATGATCCTTAAAGGTACATTGATCAAAATTTTCCATGTTGATGTAATGTTCTTTGCAACTCGAAAAAAAAATTTCATCTGCTCTAGTGACGTTTTTAACGATTTTAGTTTTACTTCTAAAACCATTCACAAATCCATACAAGTTGGCAATATTGTGTCCTTTGCCTTGTAACTTCAAATTTAATTCGTTCAAGTGTGGTGTCATATCGGTAAAAAATGCAAGATCAATCAGGTATAAAGTATCTTGCATACACAATTTTGTAGTTCAGATGTGTCTGATTTTATTTTATTTTTTAGAAATAAAAGTATTTCTTTGCGTAAAGAACAAAAAACTTTCATGGCATTCGTTTGGCTCAAAGATTTTCTATATAGGGCTTCCTGGTGTATGATGCAGTGAAACAACGGGAAATTAATGCCATTTTCTTTAAGAAGTCCCGCGAATCCTGTCACTGTCCACATCATATCTTTTGCTCCATCAGTTACAATGCAAGAACATTTTTGAAATCCTCCGTAGTCTATGACCGTTTTATTGACAGCTAGATAGATATCTGCGCCTTTAGTTGCTCCAGGTAACAGTATCAAATTTAACATTTTCTCCGTAATTGTAAAATCTTTTGAAATGCAACGAATAAATATAAATAACTGACTGATATCTGTCTGGTCGGTGCTTTCATCCAAACATATTGAGTAGTATTCGCAATCCAAAATGCAATCACACAATTTTTTCTAAACATATTCGCCCAAAGCATCTACTTGTCGCGCCATTGTTTGGTGAGATATTGTTATAGATTCAAACTTTTCCGCCATGTTTGGCTGCAGTGTTGAGCCATTGGAACTGCGCATTTTTTCGTTAAAATCCCATCACTGAATGGTTCTTTTTACTTTGGATAATAGTAAAGAAACTTCTTAAGATGCAGCCAAACTTTTCCCATTATCTATACTTACTTTTGAAAACATACTTGTTTGATTTATTAGTTTTCTTATTACTCGGCTACCATAATTTTTCTTCCTTCACCGATATGTTTTTTATAATTTTCTTCATGTAAAGTAGTATAGTGCCGTTTCACATTGTAATCCTTATTCACCGACAAAACTTGCATACAAATCATACACTGAATTGTATTTTTAGTGTTGCAGATCAGATAGTCTGATACCCATTTTTCATTAAATGCACTATTTCATTACTTATTTATCACTTCTTCACAGACATAATGATGCTTGTTATTTTGCACAATAGAGTTCTGTTTCTCTTTAATTAAATCACAAGTTTAAATTCACAAAAGTAATAAATGAAGACTCGAATTACACACAACCACTAAAATTACTAAACAGCACTCGACGCGTCAAACGGCAACCAATAAATAAAGGACGGCCATCACTCTCCGTTCGCCAGACGGTTAGTGTGGAACGCAATCTAATAAATCAATCAGTCACAATTTTAATTTTAATGTCCTTCTCTGTCGAATTGAAAAGATCAAAGCAGTACAACTTCTGTTATTCTGCGCAACGGCCTTGACAAACAACTGCGCGCCTTGAATAAGTTGCTAGATACGAGTCAGAACGGGAATCACAAATACATACGTACAAATACGATTCTATATATTTTAGTTATTTATTAATAATATCATATAAAAAATAAAATCATTTCTACCAACAAAATTTGAAAAGAAATTAAAAATCATCGCTTCCGTTAAAATATTAAAAATCCAACCGTGGGCCGCACAAAAATGGGGCGCTAGCCGCAAGCGGCCCGCAGGCCGTGCTTTGGACAATGCTGGGTTAGAAGTCAGGCATAGCCAGATGACTAGATAACCACTGCAAATAAGAGAAATGACCATCTTCTCTTGTCTGCTGCATGGAAGGACAATAAACCTCCAGGGGGATTATTTTGATACCAGTGATGAACAGGAGGGACAGTAGGATTGATAAAGCGGAAATACAATTCTGAAAAGGTAAGAGATCCCTTATAAAACACAAGAACAAACCTGAGCCACTTTTAACAACTTCACTCTCAATGCCAGAAATGTCTGCATGCAAAGGGATCCTCTGTAAATGAATCTCACGAAAGATAGGAAAATCTTTTCAGCTTGTTCAAAATAAACACACTGACATTCATTCTCTTTCATGTCATGCAATTTTGAAAGATGTTGGACAGGACTAATGCAATCACTTGAAATCTAAATATGTTTTGAACTAGGAAGTAAAAGTATTCTAATTAAGAGCAGATTTTATTGCAATTAATTCTCTGCCAGATGCAGAGAAGCCGTCAATACTTCTAAATTTGACCACGTAATAAGGTGTTTTTAAATTTAAATAGACTCCACTATCAGAACAAGAATTTTCCTTCTTACTACCATCTCTAAAAATACGAGTTTCCTCCTTTGAAATGTTATTGATTAATTCGAGAGCAATTTTCTCAGATATGTAAGGATATCAGAAGATTTTCATATACGTAATCATACTTTTGAAGATTTTTAATTTAAACTTACCACGAACACAAAAATTATTAACGAATTTTTTCACAAAAGCAACATAAAACATATTTATAATGGACAAAATTGTTGATTCGCGAATAGCTGCACAGTGGAAATTTGGTTTCAAGGAAAACCAAAGGCCATGGTAGCCTAGTGGTTAGGGCATCAGCCTTTCCATCCGGAAGGGAGTGTTCGATTCCCAATGACGCTAAAGACCCACCGAGTACATGCGATATACACACTCTTTAAATCTGTGGAATCGAAAGTCCTGTCGTCGGTCATCGAGCAGTTACCCTGGAGAAAATTTCCTCCTCCTTCAGATCAATATCAAAATTGAGGGAGTGGATCCTCTGGTGGAGCCATCTTTCGGAGGATTTGAAGAGCAGAGTCGTACTTTCACTTTTATGGTGCTTTAATTAAACGAAAGATTCACTTAAATTTGCATAGCCAAGGTATAGCGAGCTTGGCGTGTATAAGTGCCATAAGTAAAAACAACACGAAAATCAAACCATTTTTAAATACAAAACTTAATCTGTTGCTAAGGTCCTGTTCGAATCAATCGTGATTTATGGGTAAAATAGGAAAAGTGATCAATCTACACAAAACTCGGTTAATGAAGAACTTTAACAGAGATGCTCACTAACTAATGTTAAATTTTAATTAAAGTATTATATTAAAATTTAATATTAAAGTATTATATGTATTATGTGCATTGGTATGGGATAAGGTTGCTCAAGTAAAAAAAAGTCAAAGAAAAAAATTCTCTGAAAATTGAATTCGTACGCGATCGATTGATTTCATAGTATGGTTAAAATCATAGAATATTAAAGAATTTACAACACACATAACCACACCAACACACACAAATATTAGAAATTGGTAAAACTTATGTTGTATTTCTAAGGTTATATATATGAAAGCATCAGAGAATAATTGGTGCAGAGATAATATGAACTTTAAAGAAAGTAGGGATACGATGCTGTTGTTTTTAGCTAGCAAAAACGCAATTACATTTGTGATAAGTGATATACAGAATTAATAAATTGAAACCATACACTGAATGACATTTCATCAGACTCAGGTGCAGTAAATTAAAATTTCACAAGATTTGTAAAAGAATATACAGCTATCGAGCATGTAACGCCCTATCTTGATTTGCATAATTGTGTCTTTCCGTCTACTTCAATTCACTGATAACAAGGATATTCAAAAAGGACCACGAGTGTTTTATTCTCTCTGAGATGACCAAAGGACTACTATGTCATGATAGAATTTCTTTCGATGTATAGTACTTTACTGATTCAACATTTTCTCTCGCTTCCTGTTTAAGGAAAACCGAAGACTAAATTTAATGTAACAAATAGCATGCAGTTAATTTTCAACATAATTTTAGTTTTAAGAACAATTTTTTTTCTGCATACATCACGAATGAATAATTCTTGAAAACATACTTTTGAAATTGAGAAAAAATATGAACAATGACTAAAAAATTTTCGGTGACCAATAAATAGGAACTTACTTTTAATCATGGATACGTCGTTCGCTCCGTCGCCAATGGCCAAAGTGACAGCACCTTTGCGTTTCTTGACGAGGTCGACGACGAGAGCCTTCTGCAGAGGCGTCACACGGCAGCAGATGACGGCTTTGCACTTCCAGGAACAACTCCTCCATGCCTGGATCCAGAGCGTAGACCTGAAAGCAATTATCCTTTTGCTAAACTGAAACATTGGATGACTGTCATCGGATTGTCAGAAGATTAGCAACATATGAATTTGATCCGTAGTTCGTCCTTTTCTATTCATTTCTCCACGTAAAGGAAATGGTTTTGACGGCTCTTGTTCTTATTGAACAAGGGATGTTTGGTTTGCCACTCCTGCATTTTTATATATGTTATAGTGACAAGTTGCCATTCATTCAAAACGACCATTGTATTAACTCTGGGTATTTGTTCATTTTTATGGCCGACATTGTTAGAATCGCCACATGATAACCGCAAAATGTACTTACTTTTGAAATATTACTATTGATTGAATAAAATTTATGTTTGAATCATCATTAAATTTATGCGTCAAATTCAATTTCCGTCAGTTATTTCTGTAGACTTATTTCTTTCGACGATTTATCGTTTTGCCATTATTGAAAAATAAAAAAGCAACAACTTTTAATATAATTAAAATATATATCATTCAACATTATGTCCCTGTGTGGTTTGACATACCCATGCATCTGTTACCTTGTTTATCACCTGTTAGTACCCACAATTTGATATCTGCCATGGCGAGGTTGGCGATGGCATCTGGAACACCATCTTGAAGTTTATCTTCAATGGCCGTCGCCCCCAATAAATGCAAGTTCTTCTCGATCTCTCCGTATACGGCGTTCACTTTCTCTTCTCGGTTTTCCATGGAAGTGCTGAAATATTTCTCAAGAAGAGAGTGACTTTTAGAATAAACTTGTCCTTGTTAAAAATACTTCAAGTAAAGAGAAGTTTTCTTAATACAAATGATTGAGAGAGATAAAAATTCATCGAAAGTTTATTGAAATAAAAAAATATATAAATTAGAATACTACTTCAAAAATTTTTGAAAAAGAAACTGCATTACTTAACATATTTATCCTTGTACATTATTAGTATCTATCGAAAATCAAAAAAAAATGACTTGTTACTTATAATCTGTTGTTTTCCACGATAACAAGATTCTTTAAGTAAGTGGCTTATTTGAATGATATCTCTATAATCATTCGGTTAATTTGTCTTATGAAGGGTAAATATTGTTTCTTTTATCGCATATTCCTAATAAGAAAACTTAATTATAAAGAGATCTTTCTTTCAGAGTTTCAAATAAGTCTTCGACAGCTCTTAAGAATCCAAATGTATGTTTCCATATTTTCAAACTCAAAGAAAAATTGAATGTTTTTAGAGAAATATTATTCAACATCTAAGTATTTCCTCCAAAAGGAACTTGTGCTCCAAAATATAGGAAAAGAAAAATAGCTGCAACTCATTAATCAAATTTGCTTTCTCACAGGAAACGAAAATGCACTTCTCCTTCCACTCTTCAAAAGCGTCCAGTTCTTTGACAGCCAGCCAAGGTCTTCTCAATCCGCCTCCACCAAATTTCTGAAAATGAACGCAACTTTGTGGCAACACATGTTTATTTCAAAAAGTAAGACTATACATTTGCTTCATGACCTTAACAACAAATATTCCTGATTATCAAACAAAATAATAACATATGGAAGGCATAAAATATCACCCTGGCCAAGCAGTAAAACAAGGTTTTTTAAAGCAAAAAGAGACTCTGCTAGGGTAATCACCTAGTATTAACGTTATCTAGAAAACGGGAGATGAATTTCGTGCTTCTGCTTGCATGCATGTCTGTTGGGGCGAATGCTTGGGACTTTTCTCAGGTTTCCTCCCTAGCAATACATGAATATGACCTACAATCTACGAAAAGTCCCACCGGAAGATCCTTTACAGGATTATGATTTACAACAGCACAAGGCCGTTAGATGGGACTTATGCGATATCAAGAGATCTAGCGCTTTAAATGCAATGCAAGTCACATAATAATGTAATGCAGAGAACAATGAACCACCAGATAGAAAGAAGAAATTAAAACCACTTTATTAGTTTCAGAATTATGTATATATTTGCTATCTGTGGCTAAATTATGTGATTCCTGTTATTTAGAACATTAAGAAAAGATATTGCAACCGTATATGTAAATTAGAAAAAATTGTTGGCAGGAAAAATAATTTAAATATAAGAGACAGCAGTTCATAGTTCAACTGATACAGTCATTATGTGATGGATAATCTCAATATATCTTAGGTCCTAGAAGATATTAAAACTTTTTAATTAAAAATTTAATGGTGAGGCAAACCCTGCGTCCTTTTTCCAAAACACAAATGTATTGGATGTTGTACATTCTGATCCATATGAGGATGCCCTTAACAGGTAAGGTTTTATTACTTCTATAGATATCGTACAGTTAAATTTCTGAAGAGTAAGTGACACCCTTAATGTCTTTATTAAAAAAATCATTTTTTTTCTTTTATTAGTAAAGAATTTTTTGAGTAAAGAATTCTTTTATGAGTAAAGAATTCATAAAGGGCTGAACATCGATTCAGTTCATTGTCTTGAACAGTGTGGGGTAGATGAAAGCAAGAACGAGAAACTAATTGAAACAGCATGTTGCTTCATCGCAATAAAATCAAATTTATGGGGAGAAGCAATTAATACGGCAATTTATGCGCATGTTAAGAGACCAATAAAATGACTTAATGGAAGTAAGTATTGGTTTATAGTAAAACAAAGCGTCAGTTGTTTTCATAATAAGAAGAAGATAATATGCGTAATAGGAAGATAATACGCGAATATTGCGGAGATCCCTATCAAGATTGCTCTCAAATTTCACGACACTGTATGTAATTAGTGAAACTGTCTTGAAAATCTGTTTTTAAGTCACAAGATAGGCAGAAAAATGTTTAAGCAGTCGAACTAATTAATTCAGCTCTAATGATTCACTTCATTTATTGATTTTAAAAATTAGGCCTCGATTTATTACAAAAGGCTTTAGTCAAAAACTAGAGGCAGACAGACAACGAGAAGAAGAGGCCCTGTTCTATTCCTATTGGCTATCAGGTTGTGCCTCTACAATTTAAATAAGGATGTCGGACATCCTGCACGGTGCCCGCTGGGAACCGTAATCTGGGAGCCTTAAGAGGTTCTCCAGAACGCTCGACACATTGTTTGAGAGACGAGTGCTTTACAAAGGTGGGGCTTTCAAGCCTACGCAGTAGACCACTCTATCACAGTTCGGAATACAAATTTGTAATAATAGAATTAATAAGATAGGATCAAATGAAACAGAAAAATAAATGTTAACAGGATCTAAATAAATTTAAGTAAGGATGGCTGAAATATTTACATAATTTACCAACAGAAATTGATTATAGTTAATGAAATTTAGAAGTTTATAGGAATAAAATGTAATTAGTTCTTTACATGTCTTGAAATTTAGATATGTACAAAGTACTAGTAATTTTGGAAATTGAAAAACTGGTGATTAGTTTGTTTGTTACTTGAATTGAAAAATTTAGTTAATTTTCGAATTCTGTTGACTCTGCTTCTGAGTTATAAGATTCCTGTTGGTGAGCAGCCAGGTCTTTGCACATTTGGAGTCCTTTTTCATGAAGGAAAGTAATTATTTGTATTAATTTTTTTGTTCTGAACTTGTTCGTTGTGCAGAATTTTAAGAACTGGTAGTTGGTTTGAATAGATGATTTTTTGATATGTAGATCTTTGGTTTGAGGACATTCTGTGATATAATGCAGTAGTGTACCAATTTGGCCACAGATGCAAGATGGAGATCTGGATTTGTTAATTCTGTGGAAGTAGCTGGGACAGGGCGCATGGTTTGTTAAGATACAATTTAAATAAGGATTGGAATATAGCACATCTGATGAAACTTTTGGTATTAGTCTTCTTGTATGGTGACCATTCGGCGAGTTGTTCCATAGAGATTGCCAGCTTTGCTCTATATAATTTTTAATTTTTGATTTCAGACTGGCTCTGGACCACTTTAAAGGTGTCAACGGAAGAGTTGGATGGGTTGCTGCTTGTTTTGCCGCTTGATCAGCTGCCTCATTCCCCGTGATTCCAGTATGTTCTCTTAACCAACTTAGTTGGATGTTCATATTCTGGTTATGAAAAAGTAAATTTTGAATGGATCTTATTATTGGGGATTTGTGTAACGGGTTATTTAAAGCCATTAGGGAAGATAAACTGTCTGTCCAAATTGTGACACTTTGTAGTTTATGCTGGATCGAATAAAGCAGTGATTCTTTTATTGCTAGGGCTTCTGCCTGGAAGACTGAATTATACTTGTGTAGTTTTATGAGATGTTGATGCAGTAGATTGGAGTTTTCAAAAACTACAAATGCTGCTCCTGTTTGATTATCTAAATGAGACCCGTCAGTATAAATATTAAATCGTGTTGTTATCATAACTGGATTAGATGATGCTTTTGGCAGATTGAAAATTTTAGTTTGATGGCTTCTGATAATCGGATGTAATTCATCTTTATTGTACGGATATTCATAGTTAGAGAAGAGCAGGGCAGTGTTGTCTTCAAGAGTTGCATCTTGGCACAATTGTAGGACTTTTGTCTTAACTGTAGTTGCTTTTAATGTTAGGTGCAGGGGTGGAAGACCTGCCAAGACGTTTGCGGCAGCTGTTGATGTTGTTTTGAATGTCCTAGTTATTAGTATGGTAAAGTGCCTTTGCACTTTACCATACTAAAAACTAGAGGCAGGTAATAATGAGATATTTTCCCCAGTTGCGCCCAATAGTTCCGTTCTCTTACGGCCTCATCTACATAGGGACATCGCGTAGCTGACAGCCAAGCGGCGTTAAGGTGACCGATGGGAAGACTGTTCATAGATAATCCCATATGTCGTAAGGGAGGGAACATGCATGAAGAAGCGCATTTTGTCGCTTTGTTCGATGGAATCCGGCACCTTCTTCTCCAAAGTAAGCCATCATTGATGAGCTACTAGGCATCTATATTTGCTGAAATAAATTTAGTAATTCATCAATTTGATGTCCCACTTTAAATGATGATAGGAAAGAAAATTTTTTATAGAATGTCCCCAGATTATATTTTGAAGAAATACTTGAAAATTTGTTATAAATGAAGAAAGAAAATAATACTTTTAAAATAGTTAATAAAATGTTTACATCTCTAGTTTGGTTTTGTTTGTTGCTCAACGGTCACTTTTTGCACACGAGGGCTATTTAGAACAGGAACTACGGTTTAAAGTGGATTCCGAACCACTACAAACAACCATGCCCAAGGTGGGATTCGAACCCACGAGCTGTTGAACCGAAGGCAAGAGAGCTAACCATTCGGCGGCCAGCTCGGCGTTTAGATCTCTGAGGGAAGAAGATAAAATACAATTTTAAAGAAATATCCTTTCAGTTGAAAACAAACTGGTAGATGTTGGAATTTTAAGTTATGAAATTCTAAATAAATTCGAAATGAAACAAACTATATATATATATATATATATATATATATATATATATATATATATATATATATATATATATATATATATATATATATATATATATATATATATATATATATATATATATATATATATATATATATATATATATATATATATACAGTATGTCCACTCAAGTCCCTTGAAAACCCTCTTAACTTCGGAACGGCTGCTACTATATTTATAAAAGTGGTGTCTAGGTATAGTAAAGTAGCCATGTCTCTACTGAATGAAACAGACTACTGTGCCACCTGGTGAAAAACTGCGGAATTAGAATTCCTATCTCGGAAACGGAACGAGATAGAGAGAAAAAGTGATTTACAAATTTGTAGAGCATCCTCGATTTAGTACGAAAAGATACCTTGTAGGCATTAATGTGAAGAACACAACGGTTAAAACACGCATTTGTTATTTCGTGCTGTGACGTGAAAAAATGATCTAAGAAGGGAAAAAAATAGTTATAACAATATACTTTATTTAAGATGTCCAAACTTCTCACCGTCAGCTGCAATGTACATTTGGATCCTTGCTTGAAGATTACGTTGCACACGTTAGAACACGCGACCGTAATGTGTCGCTTAAGGTCCTGCAATTTTTGGGGAGGAGTTGCATACACCTGCTGTTTCAAGTATCCCCACAGGAAAAAGTTCAGTGGAGTCAAGTCAGGAGAACGTGGAGGCCACTCTTCGAAACCGCCATACCCTAGTATTTGGTTGCCAAATTCCTTGACGAGCTACTGCTTCACTGCAGATGTCTAGTGAGCAGGCGTGCCGTCATGTTGAAGCCATAGATTCTTAAGATTAAACGGCAGGCTCACCACAAAATCGGGTATTACCAAAATGTCTCTTTTATAGATGTTTCAGGTGAACAGGCATGACGTTTCTTACGTGTATGCATACTGCATACAAATTGTTGGAATTATTTTTAATACTTCGGTTCTTCCCATTTCGAAATAAAAGTGAAAAATGTAATCACGAAAATGTAAATCGTATTCTCTAACGACTAGCGGTGAAAGGAAACGATTTTTTGTTTTTTCAAATATGCACTCTTACGATGTGCCACGTCGGAGCACGAAACAACAAATGCGCGTTTTAACCATTGTATTCTTCACATTAATGCCTACAAGGTATCTTTTCCTACTAAATCGAGGATGCTCTACAACTTTGTAGATCACTTTTTTACCAATCTTGTTTCGTTTTCGAGATATGAATGCTAACTCCACAGTTTTCCACCAGGTGGCGCGGTAGGTGGTTTCATTCTGTAGCGTATGGCTATTTTACTATACCTAGACATCACTTTTATGAATATAGCAGCAGGCGTTTCGAAGTTAAGAGGGTGGCAAGGGACTTTAATGGACATACTGTATATATATATATATATATATATATATATATATATATACACAGTACAATGAGCCAACAGAATGATGCTGGAGAGCTTTTAAATCTGTTTGACATGTGAGAAACTTCTATGGATGACACATATTTGATAGAAGAAAATGTGATGAAGATTGCAAATAAAAATCAATGGTTTAATGTATTTATCAACTGTACCTGATTTTTCAAATTAGTTAATTGAGTCAACCTTTAAATTGTTATGATAGAACTCATTGGGATGCAGCACAACAGATGTTACGATAATTGAAGAAAGAAATTAAATATGGACTAATTTGTAAACATTCGATTCAGTCCCTATTTGGACACAGTCTTCTATTGGATGAATTATTCTGATGATCGTAAAAATAGATATCAGGTGATGATTTATTCAAAATGGAAGTTTGATTAGCTGGGAAAGTCATAAACAAAGTAGCATTGTTCTTTTCTCTATTGAAGTAGAAGCACTATGGGTTGGTACAAAAGAGTCTTTGCAATTTAAATTATAAATGGCATGATTGTAGATTGGAAAAAGTGCACATATTTTCCAATTACAAAGGAGTTATAAAATTATCAAAAAATCCAGTTTTCCATATGCACACGTTAGACTTCATTCGCAAGGGAAATCCTTAAAACCAGGCACTACCAGTAGGTACCAACATAAAAGTATGTATAAGGTACTTATACGTATCAACAAAAGCAGGAACTTCTATTGTTTGAACTTATTTGGAGTAAGAGGAGTTAAAGAGAAAGCTTAATCTGTTGCTAACGTCCTGTTCGAATGAATCGTGATTTATTTGTAAAATAGGAAAAATGATCAATCTCCACAAAACTCGGTTAATGAAGAACTTTAACAAAGATGCTCACTAACTAATGTTAAATTTTAATTAAAGTATTATATTAAAATTTAATATTAAAGTATTATATGCATTAGTATGGGATAAGGTTGCTCAAGTAAAAAAAGTCAAAGAAAAAAAAATCGCTAAAAATTGAATTCGTACGCGATCGATTGATTTCATAGTACGGTTAAAATCATAGAATATTAAAGAATTTACAACAAACATAACCGCGCCAACACACATATATATTAGAAATTGGTATAACTCATCAGAAAAACGAGTTTTGTATGGTGCGCCCATATGGTACGTGGGACTTCTGATTCTCGCGAAGATTGACTTCAAAATTTCCTTATATCTTAAAAAATATCCAATATATATACAAATAAATGGTTCAGTTTTGTAGCAAATCATTATTCTAGACTAACTGTGGTATTCATTTTATTATAAAAAATATATTTTAGGAGAAAAGGGAGTTTTTGTATGATGCGTCCGGGTTGCACGAGTAATCTCCTTTTCGCGGTTTCGTTGATTTGAAAATTTCCCCAATATCTTAAGTAATGCCCAATATATATACAAATTAATGGTTCAATTTAGTAGTAAATCACATTTCTAGACTAACTGTGGTATTCTTTTTATTATTAAAAATACATTTTATGAGAAAAGTGAGTTTTTGTATGGTGCGCCCATATGGTACGTGGGACTTCTGTGTCTCGCGAAGATTGTCTTCAAAATTCCCTTATATCTTAAAAAAAGCTCAATATATATAAAAATAAATGGTTTAATTTAGCAGAAAATAACATTTCTAGATTCAAAAAATGAGCTCATTTACTAATGATTGACCTTCAAAAGCTAATAAAATTTCTTATTTGAATATCAAAAATATTTTTTGGAGAAAATGTGTTTTTATGTACTGCGCCCAAATGACACAAGTGACTTCTGATTCCGGTAAATATTAAATTAAAAATTCCTGTCAATATTTTGAAATACTCATTTTATATTAAAAAGGAATAAGCTTCTAAAGCTAGTTAAATTACTTATTTTTTCATCAAAAATATATTTTTGGCCAAAAATGTGTTTTTGTATATAGGCCCAAGTGACATAAGTGACTTTTGATTCCAGTGAACAATAATTTAAAAATTCCCCAATATTTTTAGAAATTCCAAAAGTCTATAAAAACGAATCAGCTCATTTACTAATGAATGATATTCTTAAGTTCATTAAAGTAATTATTTTATAATAAAATATATTATAGCAGGAAAATGTGTTTCTGTTTAGTGCGCCGAAGTGAAAAGTGACTTCTGCTTTCGGTAAATATTAAATTTGAAATTCCTTAATATTTTTGCATAGAAAAACAAATGGGCTCATTTACTATTGAATAACAATTTAATACTAATGAGAGTCATCAATTTATTATAAAAAAATTTTTTGGGAAAACATGCGTTTTCGTCTCCTGCAACCAAATGACACATGATTCCGGTGAACATTAATTTCAAAATTCCCCAATATTTTAGGAAACTCCCAATGTATATAAAAACAAATGAACTCATTTACTACTGAATGATACTCTAAAGCTAATGCTAGTACTTATTATATTATAAAAAATATAGTTTAGGATAAAAATGTGTTTTATGTATAGTGCGCCCAAGTAACACAAGTGACTTCTGATTCCGGTGAACATTAATTTTTAAATTCCCCAAATTTTTGGAAAATTCCCAATATATATAAAAAAAATTGGCTCATTTACTACTTAATGATATTGTAAAGCTAATTAGAGTATTTATTTTATTATAAAAATATTTTTAGGAAAAAAATTTGTTTTTGTCTAGTGCACCCAAATGACACAAGTGATTTCTTATTCCCTTGAACATTAATTAAAAATTTCCCCAATATCTTTAGAAATACCCACCTTATATTAAAACGAATGAGCTCATTCATTAATGAATGACCTTCTAATGCTAATTAAATTCTTTACTTTTTTTATCAAAAATATATTTTTGGACACAAATGTATTTTTGTATAGTGCGCCCAAGTGACATACGTGGATTCTGATTCCGGTTAACATTAATTTCAATATTCCCCAATATTTTTAGAAATTCCCTATGCATATAACAACGAATAGGTTCATTTAATAGTGAATGACATTATAAAGTTAATTTAGGTGCTTTTTTTTATTGTAGGAAATAAAGTTTAGGAAAAATATGTGTTTTTGCATAGTGTGCCCAAATTACACAAGTGACATCTGATTCCGATGAACATTAATTTAAAAATTCCCCAAAATTTTGAGAAATTCCCAATATATAGAAATACAAATTGGCTCATTTACCATTGCGTGATATTCTAAAGCTAATGAGAGTATTTATTTTATTATAAATAATATATTTTAGGAGAAACATATGTTTTCGTCTACTGCACCCAAATAGCACAAGTGACTTCTTATTATGTCGAACATTAATTCAAAATTTCCCCAATATCTTTAGAAATAACCAGTTTGTATTAAAACGAATGAGCTCCTTTACTAATGAATGACATTATAAAGCTAATTTAAGTACTTATTTTATTATAGGAAATAAAGTTTTGGATAAATATGTGTTTTTGCATAGTGTGCCCAGATTACACAAGTGACTTCTGATTCCGATGAACATTAAAAATTCCCCAAATTTTTGAGAAATTCCCAATATATATAAATACAAATTGGCTCATTTACTATTGCGTGATATTCTAAAGTAATGAAAGTATTTATTTTATTATGAAAATATTTTCTAGGAGAAAAATTTGTTTTTCTCTATTGCGCCCAAATGACACAAGTGACATCTGATTCCGGTAACTATTAATTTCAAAGTTCCCCAATATTTTTAGAAATTCCCACTGTACTAAAAAAAAAATGGGCTCATTTAACATTGAATGACACTCTAAATCTAATCAGAGTACTTATTTTATTATAAAAAATATATTTTAGGATAAAAAAAATTTTTATGTTGTGCGCCCACTTACTTGCTAAGATGTCCGTAGCTGAAGGTGTGGGCGGCTCAGCTGCAGGGGACATGATCTCCGCGACCTTATCTGCAATGATCTCCAGCGAATCGGATGAATTTGAAAGGACCGTCTGGATGTGGGGTGGCATCCAAGTGACTTCTGATTCCCGTGAACAATAATTTAAAAATTCCCAAATATTTTTAGAAATTCCCAATGTCTATAAAAACGAATCAGCTCATTTACTAATGAATGAAATGTTAAAGCTAATAAAATGCTTATTTTATTACATAAAATATATTTTAACACAAAAATGTGTTTTTGTTTTGTGGGTCTAATAAAACAAGTGAATTCTGTTTCCGGTGAACATTAATTTAAAAATTCCCCAATATCTTTAGAAATTCCCTATGTATATGATAACGAATGGGCTCATTTATTAATGAATGACCTTCTAATGTTAATTAAAGTAATTATTTTTTTATAAAAATTTCATTTAAGAGAAAATGTGTTTTTGTTTATTGCGCCGATGTGAGAAAAGTAACTTCTGATTTTAGTGAATATTAAATTTAAAATTCCCTAATATTTTTAGAAATTTTCGAATGTATATGAATAACGAAATGGGCTCATTTTTTAATGAATGATATTCTAAAGCAAATAAAAGTATTTATTTTCTTTTAAAAAATATATTTTAGGAAAAAAATTTGTTTTTGTCTAGTGCACCCAAATGATAAAAGTGACTTCTAATTCCGTCGAACATTAATTCAAATTTTCCCCAATATCTTTAGAAATAACCAGTTTATATTAAAACGAATGAGCTCATTTACTAATGAATGACATTATAAAGTTAATTTGAGTACTTTTTTTATTATAGAAATAAAGTTTAGGAGAAATATGGGTTTTTGCATAGTGTTCCCAAATGACACAAGTGACTTCTAATTCCGGTGAACATTAATTTCAAAATTCTCTCAAATTTTTGGGAAATTCCATGTATATCTAAACACAAATGAATTCAGTTACTATTTAATGATATTCTAAAGCTAATGAGAGAATTTTTATTATCGTAAAAAATATTTTTTAGGAGAAAAATTTGTTTTTGTCTATTGCACCCAAATGACACAAGTGACTTCTTTGTGATTCCGGTGAACATTAATTAAATATTTCCCAATATCTTTAGAAATACCTGGTTTATATTAAAACGAATGAGCTCATTCATTAATGAATGACCTTCGTAATGCTAATTAAATTACTTATTTTATTATGAAAAATATATTTTTGGAGAAAAATGTGTTTTGTCTAGTGCGCCCAAATGACACAAGTGAGCATCTGATTCCGGTGAACTATTAATTTCAATAGTTCCCCAATATTTTTAGAAATTCCCAGTTGTACTATTAAAACAAATGGGCTCATTCAGCATTGAATGATACTTCTAAATGCTTATCAGGGTACTTATTTTATTATAAGAAATATATTTTAGGATAAAAAAATTTTTATGTTGTGCGCCCACTTACTTGCTAAGATGTCCGTAGCTGAAGGTGTGGGCGGCTCAGTTGTAGCAGCACATACAGCTGCAGGGGACATGATCTTCGCGACCTTATCTGCAATGATCTCCAGCGAATCGGATGAATCTGAAAGGACCGTCTGGATGTGGGGTGGCATCCAAGTGACTTCTGATTCCCGTGAACAATAATTTAAATAATTCCCAAATATCTTTAGAAATTCCCAATGTCTATTAAAACGAATCAGCTCATTTACTAATGAATGAAATGTCTAAAGCTAATTAAAATGCTTATTTTATTACATAAAATATATTTTAGCACAAAAATGTGTTTTTGTTTTGTGGGTCTAAGTAAAACAAGTGGATTCTGATTCCGGTGAACATTAATTTAAATATTTCCCCAATATCTTTAGAAATTCCCTATTTATATGATAACGAATGGGCTCATTTATTAATGAATGACCTTCTAATGTTAATTAAAGTAATTATTTTATTATAAAAATTTCATTTAAGAGAAAAATGTGTTTCTGTTTATTGCGCCGATGTGAGAAAAGTAACTTCTGATTTTGGTGAATATTAAATTTAAAATTCCCTAATATTTTTAGAAATTTCGGAATGTATATAATAACGAATGGGCTCATTTTTTAATGAATGATATCTTAAAGCTAACGAGAGTACTTATTTTATTATAAAAAATATATTTTAGGATAAAAATGGGATTTTTTATAGCGTGCCCAAATGACACAAGTGACTTCTAATTCCGGTGAACATTAATTTCAAAATTCTCTCAATATCTTTAGGAAATATCCAGTGTATATCTAAACACAAATGAATTCAGTTACTATTTAATGATATTCTAAAGCTAATGAAATTACTTATTATTATTATAAAAATATTTTTTAGGAGAAAAATTTGTTTTTGTCTATTGCACCCAAATGACAGAAGTGACTTCTTTGTGATTCCGGTGAACATTAATTAAATATTTCCCCAATATCTTTAGAAATACCCGGTTTATATTAAAACGAATGAGCTCATTCATTAATGAATGACCTTCTAATGCTAATTAAATTACTTATTTTATTATAAAAATATATTTTTGGAGAAAAATGTGTTTTGTATAGTGCGCCCAAGTAACACAAGTGGCTTCTGATTCCGGTGAACATTAATTTAAAAATTCCATAAATATCTTTAGAAAGTCGACATGTCGATAAAAACGAATCAGCTCATTTACTAATGAATGACATTTTGAAGCTAATGAAGGTACTTATTTTATTATAAAAAATATATATTAGTACAAAAATGTGATTTTGTTTAGTGCGCCATATAACACAAGCGAATTTTTATTCCGGTGAACATTAATTTAAAAATTCCCCAATATCTTTAAAAATTCCCAATCTATATAAAAACGAATGGGCTCATTTACTAATGAATAATCTTCTAATGCTAATAAAAGTAATTATTTTAATATAAAAAATATATTTTAAGAGAAAATTGTGTTTCTGTTTAGTTCGCCGATGTGAGAAAAGTAACTTCTGATTTCGTTGAATATTAAATTTATAATTCCCTAATATTTTTAGAAATTCCAGATGTATATAAAAAATAATGGGCTCACTTACTATTGAATAATATTCTTAAGCTAAAAAGAGTAATTATTTTATTATAAAAAATATATTTTATGAGAAACATGTGTTTTACTCTAGAGTGCGCCCAAATGACTTCTGTGATTCCGGTGAACATTAATTTCAAAATTCCTCAAATTTTTGGGAAATTCCCAATATATATAAAAATATATTTTAGGAGAAAAATTTGTTTTGGTCAAGTGCACCCAAATGACACAAGTTACTTCTGATTTCGTTGAACATTAATTTCAATATTTCACCGTGTTTTTAGAAATTCCTTATATAAAACATTTTTTATGGCATTTCTAGCTCTAATTGTCCAATATTCTCTCAAAAAGGATTACATCATTTGAATGCCCGCTTGGCTATTATTTATATGAACATTTCTGATTAGCAGTTAAGAATTTACATTTCTCTGGTAATATTAAATGCAGTAAAGATTTAGCATCATCTCAAAAAAATTATTCTTCTTTTAACGCTTAAAATACCATTATAGTCTGCAAAAAAATTCGAAGATTTTTCATCAACTAAATTAATTTTTAATAATTCTGAAAATCGTCAACAAATAATATTTTTAAACAAGAAAAATTAATATTTCCTTGGAATTACCTATTTCTGATAAAGAAAGTTCACGATTTTTGCATTCATTCGAGATAATTTTACCAATCTCAATAGTCATGCAAACATTCGAATCCTTTTATTATAATCTAATACATTATCTAGAGGCCAAGGGGATGTGTCTTTTGAGAGATCAATATTCATTACTTTAACTTTTTTCTTTCCAAATCTACTTGTTCAGTTTGGCAGTGTTTCTCCAACACGCGTTTTCAGAACATTCGCAGTCACTAAGGGCCTTCTCACCATTTGGAAAAAATTATTTGTTTCACCCTGCGATAATACATCAGCAATTTCCATATCTGACCTTTTGTCAATCGACTAATTTCTTTAACATGGTTTTGCACAAAAATAGAACATTTTCCATGCTCTTTTATCTACCAAAAAGCATTCAAATTAGCTATAAATACAAAAAGTGCTCGGCAAAGTCGTTGGTGGAGTGTGAATTCAGATGCTTCCGTTAATCCATTACAGAACACTTTTGATAAAGAACTATGAACAACTAAAATTACAACTGAAAAAAATTGTTAAAATCATTCAATACAAAAACATTTTTTAATTTTCTTTCAGGCACCCAAGATATTTCTGCATTCAGAATCAAAAATGATTGAATCTTAAAAATATATCTTTTATTTCAAAAAGATATGAATGTTATCATGCAGTAGATTCTAGTCCATGTAGCCAATAGACTAACTAAAAACGGAGCTGAGCTTTAGCAATTAAAAAAAGCAAAGCACCATTTTCATTAATGTAAAAAATTATATATAGAATTAAAAAATTATAATGTAAAATATTATATAAAGAATTTAAAAATAAAAATTACAAATATTCAGAATTACGACGAATTATTATTGCGAATTATATATAACGAGTATAATAACAAATATTAAGAATAAAAATGAGAGAGATCCGATCTTGATTCTTCTATCACAGTTATAATATTCCATTTGGACTTGATTGCCTCTCTCAACACCTGCACCACATAACAACCCTTTATGCATTCAGAGTTTTGGAAGTTATTTGTTAAAATGCTCTTCCCTACAGGAAGAAAACCTAGGCTATCAATACTAATGCAGTTGACATCCAATGACTAAATTTCTTTCAACTATAGTGTCACATACTTTTTTGCACTTTTGTAATTCAATATTAAACTCATTTTTATGCTCTAATTCCCAGCTTCTTTGATATGTAGAGACCAATGGCTTATAATTACACAATTTATAAGATTTTTAATTGATGGTGTAGTTAAAAAAGTTAAGCATATTAAGATTCAATTTTTTTTCACTTTATAATTTTGTACTTATTTACCTATTTAAAAGAAGTCTTGATAAAAAGTTATCATAACTACTTTGGATTCATTACTAACAATCATTTATAATTTAACTTTACCAGTTTAGAATTTATTTTTTAAAGAGACTTAACTTTCTTAATAATATTTTCTCTATTTTTCAAATGAGATGCCTTAAATAATTACACATATAATACTCCAATGTTAAATATTATTTTAATAAGAATACATTTATTTTGTTATAATATGAACTTTTATTTAAAAAATAAAATACACTTTGAAACATTCTAATGAGCATTTTTGATTGTTTTTGGATTTTGTTTCGCAGCTCGCATTTGTTTTCTCCACTCCAGCCATTTTGCGACGTGAGGAAGTCTTGGATCCACTTTCTTTTCTAGTTGAGTATAATAAGCTTCACGGATAATGCGGAAAGCAGTTAGATTTGCTGATGGCTGTTTTGTTAAAGGATCAAAGTATCGTGCTGAAAGTCTTGTTACAATACACGTACTTCTTTCTACTGGTTTTGGTTTCTCAAAAGTGAAATAAGATTTCATAGTCTGTTCATCCGGAAAAGTTACAAAATTTCTAGAACAATTTCCAATAACTTTACTTTCCTCAATACTAGAGAGAAAAATAATCAATAATCAGGTTAAAGCTCATAAATATACTCAAAAGCTTTAATTCATAATATCAGTACATCATAAATAAAAACTGATAAATTTTATAAAGAACTTTATTTAACCGACTAAAAAACATTAGAATGTAATTGACTGCATGTATAAGAAGTATTTAGCACATATAACTAAAGTATATAATTAAAATCTTATGTTTTTCTTATTGATAAAATTATTTCAAGAGAATTTTCTTTATTGATTCATGAAACAGCTAATATTCAATATTTATGCCAAATAAATATATTCAATTTTTCATAAAAATTGTACTAAAACATTTTAATAAACCTTTTAAAATTATAAAGTTTTTTTAAATTATTTAGTTTAATTTGCTAGCATAAAATACATATTAAGAAATATATACTAGCAGCATATACAAAATGCCAAGTTTAATTTGAAATATACTAAAAAGAATGATTTGACAATGAAATACTTACTTTAAGCAGTAAAAAAGACTGCTTGATAAGATTAAATAAGACAGGATCATGAAAGCTCTTTAAAGAAATCTGTTTTAATATGATTGTTGAAGAATAAATAAATATATTTCTATTTTAGACACACATGTATCAGATCTCAGAATACAAAGTTTTCTGATTTTCACCCTTATATATTAAAATCTTTAAACTGATTCTTCTGTGAGTATCATATAAGTTATTTATTGCACATTGCATAAGAATAATCATTTCCTTCGCTTTTACTAAGCCATTAAAATTTCTAGATTATCAATGGTATAATTTTTAATTTGAATTTTTTGATTTAAATAATCAACTTACTTCCTTCTCAATTTGAATCGTCATTGAGCTACACTGTTATTAATTAGCAGTTTAAACAGAAAAGTTTTAACCAATCTTTTTTGCGAAATCTAACTAAAACTTGAATAGAATGAGTACAAATTATAGATTAGTAATTTAAAATTTCATTATTCATTAGGTAAAATTAATACTTACAAACAAAATATCAACTCTCATTTCTTTCGCATTATAAAAATGATTGCAAGATTCAAGTTTATTCCTTTAAAATATCTGCTGCATCAAATATCAATTTTAACAAAGAAAAAATTGAAACAAAAACTCAAAACTCTGAAATATAATAAGTTTTCTGAAATAAAATTTTCTCAAAAAACAGTAGAGTACAAGATTTAAGGTAAAATGTTACTCAATTAAGTAGATACTT
The DNA here is from genome assembly GCA_037975125.1 of Latrodectus hesperus. Lineage (NCBI taxonomy): Eukaryota > Metazoa > Arthropoda > Arachnida > Araneae > Theridiidae > Latrodectus > Latrodectus hesperus. The sequence continues at coordinate 44,124,303 of CM075856.1, read as the reverse complement.
CTTTCTTTAAGGGAGAGGCAAATAATTAATATTACATTTATAATGAAGATTTCCAGTACAGTTTTCTAGCCAATCAATCAACAATTGCAGTGAAATTGCAAATGAAAAAGATCTCAAATTTCACTGATCAATTTTTTGCATTTAAGATTGCAGTAACCTGGTTGAGAAAGGATAATTTTTCATTAACAGAATGAAGCATGTTCTATTAGTAAGATCTGTTGTGTTCACTAACAGTAGTTGAAGGTGGTTCTTGCGGTAAAGTGAAATGACATCTACGGGGGTGGTAAGCTAAGTCTGAGTTTTATGCTTATAAATTATGAAAACTCTACCATCCTTGCAGCTATGATGTGCAGTACCACACAACAGGCCACTACATAATAAGAAGGGATCAACTGTAGTGCTGAAAGGAGCAGTAGAAATTTTTTTATACCTTATTTTTTTAAATTCCTCTCAATGATGATAAATTTGGAAAATTTATTGGTAATGAAAAATCCCAAGCAATTATAAAACAGAAGAATAGATTTTTATAGAGAACAGTAAAAGAAAACTTTAAATTTTCAAATATTATACAAAAATTTAATTTAATTGTCTTGTGATATCATGACAAAACAATGAAAATTATTAAAATTTAAGTGTTCTTAGACAAATTATACCATAAATATTAAGTGATTAAATTGATAAACGTGAAAAATTAAAGCCAAACAGAAAATCAATAACTGAAATCTTCTGCTCAATAATTGCTGAACTATTTTACTTCTAATATCTTGAAATTTTTAAGACTTATATTTCATAAAAGCTTCATTTATCTACCTCAACCCAAAGATTATTCTTCAAAAAGAAATTTGTATATTAATTTCTATATTTCAATTTGCTAAATTCAAAAAAATTTTTTTTTACTTTAATTATTAAAAGATGCTACTGGAAGTAAAAGCAGAGAAAACAAACATAAAAATGTTTAAATGAACAACTATGGATGCTAAAAAATTCTATTAAATAACATATAGAACATTTCCTTTTAAAATGTCGCAGATTTAACAATTCTTACCTAAGCCATATACATAGTGCTAATTCATTGCAATGGGAAGAATTAAATTCAAAGTATGTCATAAATAAAAAATACTAATAGGCACCAGTTTTATTCCAATTTACCAGCTTGAAATTCAAAATGGGAGCTTGTATCATGTCCTTCAGATATTGAACAATTATAAAAGCAACAATGCAATGGCTTATGTATAATGCAATGCATAATGTAGGTATGATCATGCGCTTTAAGGTATTACATCCCATAAAGCTCTTTACATAAAAAGTATGGAATTTAATTGCTCTAATGATTATTTGTTTAGATATGATTCCAAACTTGTTTAATTATCATTTAATGGTAAGAAAGATTTTGTTGATCTGACACACAAAGCAACAAGATATTAGTTGACTTACATTTTTCTAAAACAAGATATTGAGGTCATAATATTAATGGACAGCAACTGAAATCCTAAGGAATAGTGATACTAAGGCCACATCAATAAATATGATCAAATCACATTGCTTTCATGGTTAATGTATCTGAATCTTAGAAATTATACCTGGAAGTTGTCAATTTGTGAAAAATATTCAGAGGAAATTAAAATTGGCTTGAGGAGGAAAATAAGAAAATATTTCCATGTGCTTTTTCCTATTTGTTTAAAATTTATAAAAAATATGGATAGCATGTGAAATAATATAAAAGAAGTTATTCAAAACTATTGTCATTTATGATTACAGTTTGAAGAGACTTTTATATTATTTCAAGGCATAAATAGTTTTGGTTAGAGGAAGTTTACACCATGGAAGTATATCCTTAATGAGTAAAATTCTAAAATTGTTTTTTCTAGGCACAAATGAACCACAATATTACAACAGAATTAATCAAATAATAAAATTTGAATTATTTACCCATTTTCATTCTCAATAATTTCAATAACAGGCATAGTTACAGAATGATATTTGATCATAGGACCTAAGTTAGTTCGTTTTGTCAATTTAGTCTTTTTCTTTTCCAGTTCTAAGCGCTGAAACATTTCTGTAAATAAAAAATAACAGAAATTATTCTTAAAAATCATATTAATTTGTGAATCCATAGACATACTTATCCAATTTTTTAATTAATTTGATGGGAATGGTTAGTTATGCAGTTACTATTTTAATTTTATCTTCATTTAGTAAAAGTTATACCAACTAACTAATATTGATATGTTGAAAATACTCTACATTAATAAAGAAATAAAAACGATTTCAAAGGAGGATATTTACACCTTTTCTTCTTATTATTTTTATTATTTATTTATTTTTATTTTTTATTTTTTTATTTTTTATTTTTCTGAGAAGAAAAAATAATTTTGCAGCTTGCTTAAAGATTTTCGATTTATTTTGTTACCTTAGTTTGAAGTGGGATTAAAAACTATATTACCTAGAGATTTTAAATTTTTTAGTTCTGTAATTTTTGCTTCTTCCAATAATTGTTCCTGTGTCATTACATGGTTTTCAACAGATTTTCGTTTATGATGGTCCTGATTTTTAGAAGCTCCAACAGCAGCTTGTCTCAATCGCACTTCCATCGACTTTTGAGTTGTTGAGTCCCTCATTCTTTTTTTTTCTAAAATATAAATTAGATATACATTAATTATAACAATCAAAATTTAAAAGTAATGACAATTGTAACACTTTGTAAATGAATCAATATTATAATAAAACTTAATTTTATTCTTTCTTTTATGTATTTAGATATACCAAATATTATATTTTATATATAATAAAATAAAAGCTATCATAATGCATGAAATAAAGATTGAAATGTATTAAACTATTTAAAATTAGATATGCTTACAATATTAGAGCATTAATTATGTTGATTCGGTATAAAGTTAAATTTTTAAACTTCATTTCCACAAAATTTTCAAATGATCAAAAGGAAGTAAGGAAAAGAATCAGTATTAAACTGCAGTCAGCAAAATATTTATGAAAAAAATTACAAATCTTTATATTTTAACTATTCATAAATAATAGAAATATCTATTCTTATAAATCTTTATTAATAAATAAAATATCATTGAAAACTTCTGATTAAAATTTTATTTTGCATTTCAATTATTTTATTCAACTACTTTAACACTCTTTGATATAAATTTTTTAATGTTAATTATTAAATATTTTTAGTAAATTACTTAAATTAAGAATGTAACAAGAGTGTGAAATTCTTCATTGATATTTTAAGAGAAAAATAATTATATTATAAAATGATGCATTTTAATATTATACTGATCCTTAAAAAGTTTTTGCAATTGTTTATTTTAGCTTATATAATCATTTACAATGCAAGCATCTCAGCAGAATATTATCTTTCACTTGAAACATTGCTTTAACTATGAAATTTTAACTATGCATCTTGCAGAATCCACATTAATAGAATATAAGCAACATTAAAACTTTTTAAAATTCATTTCATTTTAAAATTTTTTTAGCTTTACTTTGAAATTAATGAGAGCTTTAGCTGATTGATTTTGGATTAGTTTGTTAAAACCATTCTTTGCATTATGGTATATTTTAGAGCACATTTTGTTTTTTCAAATATAATATCATTAATTTTTTTTAAACAAAATATTTAACTTATTATAATACATGAGAAAAAATATGAATTTTTTTAAATCCTAGCTTTAAAACAAAGTTAATTACTGATAACACAGCAATTCAGATTTATGAAAATGCAAACTGGGTAAATAAAAGAAAGTACAGCTATAAATTTTAAGTAAATGTTAAAAATATTAGCATTAAAGTTTTTTATATTAAACTTAAATAATAACTACTTTTAAATATTTTGTGTAAGATTGAAAACTTACCTCATTGCAACTTCACAAAAAAAAGGAAAAAAATACTGTCAAAATATTAATATCAAGGAATGTTCAGAAATGTGTAAATCAAATAATTAAAAAATGTAATTGAATCATAAAATTTTTATTAAAAGTTATTAAATGGATATTTGTTTCATTATTTTAAAGGATATTGCACTATGAGCTGTAACAATAAATATTGTTGATGTACATAATATTGTATTTTAACTTAATATTTTAATCTTTATTAAACAAAAAATGTAACTTTATAACTTAAATTGAATTGAATTTTTTGATAATGATAACAATTTAATGAAAATTTTTTTAATGACTTGAATTTTAAAATGTATTTTTTGAAGCATTGCAGTATCATGAATACATAACATATCAGAAATACTTTTACCTAAATTTTCCTCTAAAATTGTAGCACCAGATGATCTACAAGAAATCTTTTTCACTTCTTTTTTTGCTTTAAATTTTGAAGGTTCCTAAAAATATGCTTATATTTACTGAGTAAATAAAACTGATTAACAGAATATGAATGAAATGAAAAATAATCATACTGTATAAGCTTTTGTTACAACTCTGGATTTTCTTTTAGGTTTTTTCTGTTCTACTTCTTCATCAGATATTGGTTCATCATTTTCATCAATTGATATATCAGAATCAGTCTCTTCTTCACTTTCTGGTTCCTCTGAAAATTCAGCATCATCTGCTTCCTAAGTATGGATAGTTAAATAGTAGTTTCATATTATATATATATTCAGGGTTTGTACAGATTTCCAAGAATCAAATTCCAGGAGTTTTCCAGGAATCAAATCAAAAATTTTCAAAAGGTATCAACATTCACGTTAAATGTTTTTTTATTTTATTTTAAAAATTGTTCTTAACTTCACAAAAAAAGGAAAAAAATACTATCAAAATATCAATATCAAGGAACGTTTAGAAATGTGTAAATCAAATAATTAAAAAATGTAATTGAAACAAAATTTTTATTAAAAGTTATTAAATGGCTATTTTGTTCATTATTTTAAAGGATATTGCACTATGATGCATATAATTATGCACATGCAATATTTTTCAATCAATTCTGCTAATAATAAAAATAAATAATTACAAACATTAATGAGACTATTTCTATTTCTTCAATGAATTTAAAGCTATAACAGAAAATTTTTTATTTAAATAATCAATGTTCTATATTACATCGTATAAAATTACTGAATTATACATTGTATAAAATAATGAGTAATTTTAGAGTTTTTAGATATTTCCAATAGATTCAGATAGCAAAGATTCCTTTAAAAACCTTTGTATCAAACTTTTCAACAATGCATGAAAATCTCTAGCAATAAATGGCAATATTGGTTTATCAGTATGATAAAGTGTCAGAATAGGTTCTACTCCCTGAGCAATAAATATAAAAAAATAGCATTTAGCAGAAAAAAGTACATCTTTCATACACTTTTGCACAATATCAAAAGTTTTGATAATAGGATTAGGATGTTTTAAGATACGATTACATTTCAAGCAATCTGTCGAAAACAGTTATATTTTCTAACCATCGATTTCTCATAGTGATTAATTGTCTGTAAGTGATTAAATAGTCTGTAAACTGCACTTGCTGTTACCTCAACTTCTGGAAAAGAAGAAAATCTATGGCATAAGCATTGTGTGGACTTTGTAGGCTGCAGCTTCCGACATTTAAAATATTTGAATGATGTTAACTTTTTTAAAAATCAGCCATTTTAGTCAAAACAGACCAGTTAATATTTGGGCCATCCATTGACAATCGGAGTAATCCACTTGTTCCTAATTCTAAGCACTTCTTATTCACTTTTTCAAACAAAATATCTCCAATTGAATGACCTAAAAAATCGGATGAGTATGATACCGTGTTTTAATTTTATTATTATCCCAAAATCTTACATGGCGGTCCAATTGTTTTGCTTGTAGATGATTATTTAAGCTTAGAGCAAGAGAATTACTAAAAAAACTGTTAAATAAGCTCACTTTATTTCAGCACAACTGAATTGCTTTGCAATAGCACTGTCAGGAAACATAGCTTGAAAGAGGCAATTTATATTGTTACAAGAACTATAGCTGTATCCACTGTTTATAACTTTAAGGGCTCATAGAATTTCAGACTTTAAAACTTCTTTTGAAGAAACAAATGAATCAAAAATTTCAGAGCGTGCTTTGGGTTCACATTCTTTAACAGGATCAGCAGAATTGAAAAAATCTTTTAAATGAGTAGATTTTTTAGCAGATATAGCTTGTTCTAACAAATATATATGATTTTCTCTTTCATATGGTATTTAATTGCCGATACACTCATACTTGAAATATAGAAATCTTTCTTGCAAAGCAGAAAATGGGCATGTGTTATTTCTAAACCACATAAAGCTAATCTTTGTATGGCTTTTCCAGAGTCCACTGGTCATTGAAAAGACCCATTCCACCAGGCATATTATAATTTTTATTTCGGTCTTTATTTCATTAATAAACAAATTTATCCTGATTCAATTAAATTATATGCAATTTTCATCAAGGGAGACATGGAAAGCATGTTTAAACTCAAAAATTTTATATTTAAATATTAATATTCAAAGAGTTTTATACAATATAAGGAAAACAGCATCAAATAGAAAAGAATCAATTAAAATTGCCAGTCTTTATTGATCTATATTGATCTTTATAGATCTTTATTGATCACAACATATTGATTTTGTTTAGTGTTTATTTTACTTTGCATATTGCTTCACTTCACTTTTTATAAATCTAAATACTACTAAATTGAATTATACGAAATTATTATAACTGAACTAGATCTTGAAATTGTTAATACACACAAATCAACAGTTAAAACACAAAATTTAAAATCCATCATGCAGCCATTTAGTGGCAATATTAAAAACTAATACTAAATTAAGTTTTTCGACAATTTTATTGAAAATTTTAAAATATTAAAACAAAAAAATTCAAAAATTTATAATATTTTCTAGAAAAAAATAAATGCATCAAAGTAAGAAAAAATTTCAGGAGTAATACATGATTTTCAAGGAGTCAAGTTTAAATTCCAGGAGTTTCAAGTGCCCTTTTTGGAATTTTTTAAAATTTAAGGAGTTGTGCGAACCCTGATATATATATATATATATATATATATATATATATATATATATATATATATATATATATATATATATAATAAAAGAAATATTTAAATTAGATTGAGATGGCAGCCTTAGGAATCAAAATTTTCTTTCTTAACTATGCAAAACACAAAAGAAAAGAAAAAAATTTAAACATTTACAAAATCTTTAACTCAATCAAATTAGATTCCATAAAATATACTTAAAATAATTTTTAAAAAAAATTATTGGTAAGTATAAGCCTAGATACATATAATTATAAGAGAATTAGAAAATAAAGAAGTTAGAGAGAAGTGGCTTATTTAAATAAAAAGCAAAATTTAATTTCACTCATAGTGGTTGTATGGTTTACAAAACACTTACAAAATGCATAAGGGGACAGCTAATTTATTTTATAATTTATTTACCGTATAATGTTTATAAAATATACATCTCAATCCTCTCTTTTTCAAATATTAATATGCAAATGTTCATGAATACATATTCATTCATGTTTAGAACCGCTTTTGGTAGTTTTCAAATTATCAAAGTAATGCACCAGAGTACTACCAAAATTTTTACATTATAAAATTAAAATAATTTATTACAATTATAAACGCATTTGATTAATAATATTTTAAGCTTGGAAACAAAAGTTTTCAATTAGAATAACTGAATTTGTTATAAAAGATATTGAAGAAATTTAAGTAACAGAGAAGCAACTGATAATCATTTTAATATAAAGAAAAACTACAATACTATTTAGGATCTCAACACATTCACAAAGGTAACACTAGTTTCTTTAATTCTTCTTATTATTATTTAAACATAATTTCAACTTAATTTCATAGTATTTTAATGATAATCAAATCACAATTTCTTTTTGATTTATAAGAATAATGATTCATGTATATGATGAACAAACCAAAGAGCACCTTAATTTTTTTTTAATTTAGAATTTGATAATCTCTTGAAAGTTTTTAAAATTTTATTTAGTTTAGTGAAGAGCATAACACAATAAGTTTTTACATTTAAATATGATATATTAATCTACCTTAAATATGATTTAAAATTAATTATGTAAGAAAGTGACCAGCTGAGAATAACTGCTGGTCACTTTCTTCAATACACAAGAGAATACTATATGGATTAAAACATTTTTCTTAAAAAAATCATATTGACAGTAGAAGAGAAGCTTCTCTTATGTGCATGATAGAAGCACATTTTTCAGCAAAAGCAATGAGGCCGCTCTGGTAGTGGTGTATTTATCACAACTCCTTTGTCTACCCAAAGTATAAAGTTCAGAAATTCTGATTTTTGCCCTGCATTCAGATCAGAGCTTATAACTATCAAAAATGAGCTGAGTTATGTTGAGAATATTTCTGAGCCTGATTTTAAGCATAGATGTATTCTGATTGATAGCAAGTCTGCAATCCAACACTTAAGCAATTGGATGAAGGTTAGTGACAGAACTGGAAGTTCAATATTGAATATGATATATAGGCTTCAAAGAATTTTGGAATTAATTTTCATTTCCAGTGGATCATGTCACACGTTCGCATAAAGGGAAACTAGATTGCTGATTCGCTGGCTATGGATGCATCTTTGGAACCTTCACACACCTTATTTGCCATATACCTTTATTGAGGTTTTTACTGAGAGTAAAAAAATGCTTATGAATGTCTAAAGGCTTCCACCTACTCATAATTTGTATCCTAGAAAACGCCCTGCTGGCCCCTTGCTTTTTTAGGGAAGTAGAGGCTACCAAGACTTGTGTGTACTTCATGCTTTGCTAGTGGTCACCTAAGGAGCCTTAAATATGTGCAGGTTCAAAAGACTTTCAGTCTGTGCACAAAATGTAAAACTAAACAGGTATTGCCTAAGCATATCTTGAGCTCCTTGAATTTTGACTAGGAAGAGGCTTTTTCAAAGCTCCTTACATTTTTGGATTGATTGGCTGTATGGACTAGTGGAGTTGGTCCAGTATTGGAATTGGACCATCTGGGATTAGTAACAACAACACACTATTCAAAAAGTCCTGTTCAATTTTGATATCAACATGATATCCGATTTTGCTCTTTTATGAGTTATTTTTTTATTGTTGGTTGTGGGATTTAATAGATTCTGGTTTTATTTTTTTTATCCATTTGTTTTTGTGTGTTTGTTTAATCAAACCCAGAATCTATATTTTGTGAGTTAGCTTAATAGTTCACAATTATGATTTAGAAAAATTGGATCAGTTCAAATTATATATGAATAAAACTATAAATGTTCATAATTTCATAAAAAAAAATAAATAAATAAAAAGGATTATAATTAAAAATGTTTTTTTTTTGATTTTATTAAAAACATTTTTATTAAATTATTATATAAATTTATATAAAATGACCCAGTTTACAGATTTTGAAATACAAAAATACTATTAATAATTAAATGAAAGATTGTCATTTTCTTATGAGTAATTATGAAGTAAAGCATAGAAAAATAAAATTTTTGTGTTCAATTTCTGATACATTCAGTCTAGAGTAAATTTTATGAAACTGTACAACACAAACATAGAATTTCTCATTTTTTTAGCATACAACCAATTGCATAAATGCTGAAGACAATAAAAGATTTGATAAAAAAAATTCTTATTTTAAAAAAGAAAACAAACAAAAAAAGAAATAAACTTCTTGAAATCCTCCATATGCACTGGTGTAGAAATCATCTGCTTCTTCATTTTCCAACAACTGTGCCATTCGATTCCCGGCATTTGCCCTTTTCTCTCTTGTTGTTGAAAGCATAATTGTATCTAGTTCAAACAATAAAAATGTGTTAAAAAATTCAACAAAATATTTTTAATTAGTAAGATGAACAGTTTTAATTCTATACACATTTTACACATTTTAGTCGAATTCGATGCACACATTCAATTACAATTGAAAGAATTAACAATACTAGTGGCCCTTTAAAAATAGAGAAATAGAAACAGCTACTTAAACATGAATTAAATTATACAAAAATAATCATAGTTCAAGAATCTAAACATGAAACGTTTTAAGTCAATTACTTATTTGCTCAAATTTTTAATGAGTTTAATAGCTTCCTTTTTTCCTTCACTGTATGTTTTTCATAAATATAAGTATGATATTTGTAACCCTTCCTGGTGCTCTGAAGTAAAATAAAGACATGAGTCTTGATAAGTTTTCCCACCTTTCTTTCCAACAATTTCAATATGTCATGGAAATAACAGATATATCTATAGCAGCATTTAATAGCAAAACATATTTGTAAATATTTCTTTTAAAACCATATTCATGTTTCCAACAGATACCACTGGAAAAGTAAACATGTTTGGGCATGATAAGCTTCTTGCTATGCGTACTTTCAAATTTTTTAAAATTAAGTTATGAAATGGTGTTATTTGCAATATGTCCAGTATTTGCTCATATAGCGCGATGAAGTTTTGATATCCTGTAATTGACAACCAATCTTTCTGATATCGTTGTGTGAGGTCTTAAGTGAATTTTCAATTTTAGTTTAAATTCATTGATAATTTGGTTCTCTAAATTCTGTGTGGAGGTGCTGTAGCATGTTACAAATGGTAACTATCCCATTCTGATTTCAAAGGGGACATTTAAAAATACTTTCAGAAACAGAAGTGGAATCATGACTGTATAAGTCAGCAAAGTTACCGTCATGTTTCATAGTGATAAAATGCATTTTATTATTATTTTTTCATTATAATTACATTTGCTGGCTCCGAAAAGAGCTTTTTATTTGGGATACTTTGTACACTTCAGCTCTCTTTCAGTACAGTAAACTCTTTATATTAGTTAATCTAATACACATAATATAATCTAGTTCACATATAACAAATATCACTGTTTTTGATTTGACACTGCATAAAAAGGTGAAAGGAAAATATTCTATGAACTAGAATGTGATTATTCAAAAATTATATTGAATACAGAAAATTTGAAAATTGACAAAAGTAATCTTTAAGGCAAATAACAATATTAAATAGCATTTTCTGTAAACATATGCATGTTAAATCAATTAAAAGACCGGCTTAATAATAAAAATGGATGTTTGAATGTATTCCAACATGATTCAGGAATGTCTAACTTAATATATTTGAAACTTAAAACATATTTGACATATACTACACATAAAACATATATACTACACTTAGAACATATTTGAATTCAGAAATATGCTATGGAATGCTCGATACTCAAATTTTTATGTGTGGAGATGAGAGAAGAAACAAAAATAATCAAGATAGATTAGCACAGAGATGCCAACCTCTGAGCATCCCAATCAGTACTAATCAGACATATTTTCAGTACTTCCAGTAACCTTTTCAAAAAATTTCAGTAACTTTTTCAGTAACACATGGTTTACATTAAGAATACACTTATGTGCATAAAATTAATACTTTTAAGGTAACCTATGTTAATAAATAAAAGTAGAAGGATCATCTAATCATAATAAATATAAAAAGAAATAATTAAGAAAGTAAACCATTCTTTTAAGTTTAAATGCCTTACTTTTAGTCGATGATCACCTGTATGCGCGTTCTTAGCAATTTTACTTTTTAATATATCAGGCATATTTTTCTTAATCCAATTTCAACACTAAATTCGTAATTTATTTGTAACCTTCATAAATTTTAATCGCTATAATACAATAATAATAATAATATAATTGTACATGCCAAAAAAGGATTATTATTAGATATCGAGAGAGAAATCTATTTTCCGTAATTTCGTTAAGATTATCGTAACTCCGTAACGAAGAGTAGAAATCTGTACTACATATGGAAAAATCGTAACAAACAGCATCTCTGTTAGCATAAATAATTTAATTTGATTACTGTGGGCTCTCAATGTTTCTTAATTTCTATCCAAATCAGCAAAGGATAAGTCAAGGAATTAGAATAAATAGATATTAGTGTTGGATCAATAGTTCTCAATATCTTATGATTGATAGCCTTAAAAATTTAATGTAGTCTGAAAATATGAGAAAGGACAAATCTAACATCTCAGAAAATGAATGTCAATGAAAAGCAATCCACATTTAAAAATAATTGAATAAGTGCATATTTGTCAAATCTATAGTTTAGTGGGAGAAGAAAATGAATACTTATTTCATTAACGACAGTTTGACTCCAAGTTAAAATAATCTTTACACTGTACACAACAATGAGTAAAAAATGAAGCACCTAAAATGAGTAATATCAAAATTTTTCAAGGAGGAAGAAGAACAGGGTTGTGTGTCAGGCAAATTATTGAAATTGGCCAATAAACTTGAGCTTAAATTAAATTTTTGTAAAAATTTTTGCAATGGTATATTGTTGAATTTAGATCCTGTGGGAATAATTGTATACTTGAAGCTGGAAATTATTTATATATATATATATATATATATATATATATATATATATATATATATATATATATATATATATATATATATATATATATATATATATATATATATTAATTAAAAAGGAATTACAACAAGCTTTTTATTGCTATAGATATAATATCTTTGAATAAAACTATATTAATTTCCAAAAACTTTGGCACTTTATCACAATAAACAAATTATGAAAGACTTTATACAAAAAGAGTTTTTGTAAACCTCTATACTTCTACCATGGACATTGAGATATCTACAAAAATAACTAAGATATTGTGCCTTAAGTAAAATTTGTTTTACTAGCTTGACTTATTGAAGCTAAAAGACACCTACAAAATATGTAGTCCTGAGATACTCTAGAAATGTCACCGTCATGGATAAATTTATGTTGCTTTTACATGAAAATGAACTTAAATGAGCTGTCTATTTTTATTACAAGAATAAAATTAAATAAAATTTCTACTTCTTTTTAATTTAATATTACCAGATTATTATATATAATTTATAAAAGTATTACATTTCTACATACATACTCTTAACTATACATGGTTTTGATGAATTAGATAAATTCATGCCTGTAAAAATCTATATCCCTTTGATTTTCACTGCAACTGATTATAAGTTTTCTTTATTCTTTTTCTATCAGATGAAAAATAGTTTCAAAAAAATCCATGAATGTTATGCATTTCAATTAGTTAACGATAAGAATTTCAAAAAATGTATGCAGTAAATTTATAACTTAAAAAAATTCCAAATAAATAATATATATATACATACATAATATACCATATTAACAATGAATGCAATAGATTTGATTCATTAACAAAGAGGAAAGATTTTGCTCTAAATAAATATAACGTGGATGGTTTTAAGAAGCAAAATAATAGAAAATAGTTTTGAATAACATCATTTAATATCTTTATATTAGATTATTACTTTAATAGATACTTGAATACAAATAAAGAAGGAAATACATGGACAAAAATAAAGTGGTATTTGTGATATATCATTATTTTAAGCTTAAGATGGAAAAGTAACAAACTTTATTTAGTATGCCACTTACTAATTAACAAATTTTATAAGAAGAAATAAAAGAAGAATTCTTCTGTAAAACAATTAAAAAATAATAAAGATAAATATGGATTTTTCAAAATATAGGATAAAATTTAATTTTTTTCCACACTAATAAATACAAATTCAAAACCAAACTGGAAGAGTTAAGCAATAATTATAAAAGAAATAAAGCTAGTGCAAGAATTGTTTTTTTTTTCCCAAAATTTATTTCTTATTTTATGGTTATTAATAACCTCAAACATCATTTCACTTATAAAAGAATTCAAGTCCCAATTATTAAAATTTAATTTAGTAATCTGTTGTTGTGTTGTTGCTGATCCCTGTTGTCTAGCAGTGCTAGACCGAGTCTATGACATTGCACGCTCTCAGGAAATCAATGACCAATAATGGTCGCTCCAGAAGGTCTTTTTTATCAAGTCCCAAGCACTCAAGTATATGAACCGGAGTGGCTTGGCTTTTGGAACACTTAGCGCAAATTAGAAATTCCTTTTCTTTGTTGTTAAATGTCAATGATCTTAGGTGGCCACTTCGAAAACGTGTTATTGTAGTTTGTTCCAGTCTGCTGCACCGGAGGGATAGAGATCCGCCGGGACGATTACCCTGGTACGAATGGTGCACAGGGAGAATGGCAAATGCAGACCAAACAAGGTCTTTATGTCTAGAGTATAGTTCAGTATAGTAAGAGACGCCGGAGTAAGCAAAGGCTCGTCAGTACCTCATTTTGCTAGAGCATCAGCCAATTCGTTACCCGCAAGGTCTATGTGGGAAGAGATCCACTGTAAGTGGATCTCACGAGATGAGGATAGCCGTCTAAGCTTGTCCAAGATAGCTACTCCTGTATTATCACGGACTCTGTGCCAGTTAGTAAGATGCTGGATGGCGCTCCGGCTGTCCGACAAAATCCAGATTTCCTCATTCCCAGGAAGAGAAAGAATCATATCAAGACCCATATTAATTGCAATAAGTTCACTGCGAAAGTCAGGGTTTCTGATTAAGATTTGGTGGGATTCGTTTTGATACTTAATCTAAAATTTATAAACGAATTTAGTAATCTAAGTGATTTCTTTTCTAATAAACTCTGTTATAGTTAAATAACTCTAATAAAAAATCATTTAAGATGTTACAAAGTGAAAGGAACTGTGCCTGGCCGCTATGTGGCGCTGTTTGTCACTTCATGTTTTCTGCTCTTTTGTAGTGTAGTAGAAGAGTAAAAATGCTGTGATAAAGTTGTGCTTTTGTGTTTGTCACTGAATTCTTTGTTTTCCTTAATGAATCTTATTTGAAAATACTTTTATGATCATATCAAAATATCTCCAGCATCGGGTAGATGCAAACCCCATGAAAAAGAACATTGAAAGTATTAATTAAAAATACTTATTTTCGATTTTGACATAACATAAGCTAAACATAGTTAAATAAAAGTACAAAGGAATTAAATTTTCACTGAAATAATTTATTAAGCACTGAAATACTAGTTGGCCTGTAAAATGGATTCTTTTCAAATTTTTCAAATGGTAAAACATTTTATTCAGAGTACGAAGATTTTTCTCCTCTTCTAACTGTATTTTCTTTTAATGACATGAGTTGTGTCGATTCAAATAAGTGATCATTTGGACAATCCATCATAAAAGATAAGAGATAGAAGATTCTATTAAACTATATTCTTCTAAAATGTGGTAAAAAATGACTGGAAATCATATTGCTTAAATTATTGTTTTTTTTTTTACATTATTGAAAAAATGCAAATTTGAAAAGGAAACATTTATAAATTTACTAATGATTTGCCAATTATTAAAGTTACAAATATATTATTATATAGAACATTGAATGCATATTTATAAAAAAAGTCATCATCATTTACATTGTTAACTTCATGTTATTACTCAGTTGTTACCTTTGTCTAGAATAAACATATGACACACTTTTAGAACACCTGTGCCACAGCTTCAATTTCACCTCTAGTGATAAAGGCTTTCATTCAGATTTATTACAATGGAATTGATTTAATTAACCATATAACAGGTTTCAAGCTTTTATTCAATTCTTGAACTTTACATGAGAGAATGTGGAGGAAATTGTTTAAAGGTTATTTCAGTGTTCATAATTCCTTTCCTCTTACACTGCTAATCTGATAGATGGTTAACATTAAATGAAAGCAATTTACTTTTTAAAATTTAGATGTGTATGTATCAGAAGCTTTCAATTATTATTTTGCTGCCTATATTTGATTGCTGCAAAGATTTAAGGAATTAGTTAAAGGGTCTCTAATGCATGCCATTGTCGAATATTCAAAGGAATGAACTATGTCAACTTTTTTTGACAACTGGCTATTAATTTGTCAATTAACTGAAACTTTTTAAATGAAAAAGATGTTTTGCAATGGCAAAAATGCATATCATTAACATTTTTACCTGAAAAACCACATGAATCTTGTAAAGGGCAAATCTGATTTATATTTGACAGTATACAAAGCAGAAAATTTAATTAAAGATCAATTTAAAAAGGTATAGGATGATCAATTTTAAAAAGGTATATTCTTTTCTTTTTATATTAAAATATATGTTCCCCTCTTAAAAAAACCAAGTAGATAAACATGTTTGAAAAAATAAAATGGTCCCAAAAATACCATGCAATGATACACAATTTAAAAATGACACAAATTTTACAAAGAAATGTTTATTACCATAGTTAACATTAGCCAAATCGATGAAAAACCAAAGGGCACCCTAAGGTATAGACTACCAAAATTTGGTGACTTTTTTCCATTGCCTTATAAATTCGCCAAAAACAATGGTCAAATCTCATACCCATGTAAACATTGGCATCTAAATGAAATCAATTCATCACAACATGGCACTTTAAAAATTGACAAAAATCAAGGATAGATTGTTCAAAATGCATTATTTTTTGTGTGTTTGCATTTGAATTTTATAATTCTGTCCAATTTAATTTTATCCATAAACTTTTTAAATTTTAAATCATATTTAAAAATAAAACCATTAAATATATAGTTTTTAAACACACAAATAAATCTTTATAAATAAACCATATACATGATATCTGACTTCACAAGAAAGGAGTCACAAGAGACAACTGAAAGATTTATAATTACAAATTGTGGTATATGCATTTTTACTTTTCAATTTAAAGCTGAAAACTTTTATTTAAGAAATTTAAGGCTGCTGAATACCATGTGTTGAGATGGATATAAATTACATGGCATTAAATTGTATAAATAAATAAAAATATGTATTTTTTCATAGAAATGTTGTATTGTAAATGTTGTGTTGAAAACTGTATTGTAAATGTGTGTATCTTTTTTATTATATAATTGTTAAATGGAATTGAAAATATATGTTTTAGCAATTATAGAACTCTTTTTTAAAACTGATTTATCAAAAAATTATTTCATAAAACATGTTCACCAATTCTCAAGCTTCTTATTTTTAAATAGAAGATTGTAATTTAAATTAATGTAACTGTAAATTAGATATTTATGATTTTCACCACTTTATTTTCTATATTCTAGAATATTTTCTTCAATTTTTGTTTAATAACAATTTTAAAAAATTTATTCAATTGTTAATAGTTATTGTATTCTTGTTAACATTAGGGTTAGCAACTCAAAAATGTCACTATCTAGATCTCAATTTCTTATTTATTTGCAATCCTTTAGAAAGAACCAAATGGCATATATTAGGGTTGCTAATCAAATTCTCGAATACTTACTGCACTCTCAGCTTGGTGGGAAATTGCTAAATGTCACTACTATAATGCTCACTTTTATCCGCAAGTATTTTATTTAATACTTTTTATATAAAAAATAGACATTTGTTTGTCGGGCAAACATATTTGGTATGCATTCATATATTACCATTTCTTGTTATTTAACCTTAATTGAGAGTAGTTTATTATAAATACATAGAAATTGAAAGTTGGATATATATTTTCTTTTGAGGAATGTATATTTAGCATTTCACCAAAACTTATTATGGAACAGATGCTGTATAATGCAGGATACAAAATTCTGAGTTTGGTGACTTTTTTAGTGGATTTCTTATGTCTCTGGCAATTTGGTTTTTATTACATCATAGATATGGAGACCTATAAGAATTATGCAGAAAATTCTAGTATTTATACATTACCGTGCACATCACAATAAGTTTTTGTGGTAAATCTCCAAAAGAATTGAGAATTTGACTGCCTGGAAAACACTGCATCTGTGCTCATACTTTATCATTATGACATTTTTCTGTTGTGGAGAGGATTTTACAATTAGGCTAAATAACTTAATTAAAATACTATATGAAATGACTTCTCACTTAGTAAATATTTTTATTTGATCAGAAGTAATTCTAGTAAATATTCTTTGATCAAAGAAATGTGGGTAAAATTTTACCGTAAGGTCACCCTTGGCAAAATTTTTAATGATGAGTGACTGTTGGGAAAATAGCAGAAATAGTGGCAAATATTTCATACATTGTTGGTATCTATCAATATGCTCAACTAATTTTAAAAAATTAACAAAAAATGCAAATTTATAGATTTTAAACATCAATGATAATAAAGTTGATATGTCAAATAATCTAAAACATTTTTTGATTAAATTTTATATTAATGAATTTAAATTGGTAAATATTCATAAGAAATTCATTTCATGAAGACTGTTTAATTTATTATGTAAATAATGAATAATAAAAATACCTCTCTGCAGCTTCTATTTTGCCATTGAAGCTGCTACTGCCTGCTCCAGGTCAAATGTTTTTGGCAGATAGACCTGTATAATGGAATTGATGAAAGGAAGAAATTTATTACACATTTTATTGTTTTTATTTTTCCTCCACATATATTCTGCAAGATAATAGCTCAAAAAAGCAATGCACAGCAGACAACTTGCTGAAATAAAATCTTGACGACATTTTGTTTATTGCAAATTTTGTTTATTTTACTCTACTCAATAGAATTTTATTTGCGAAGAAAGGTTAGAAACGATAACTGAAAATTCGTAGATGGTAGCATGAGACTTGTCTCGCGAGGCAAGTTGAGCATCTCGCGAGAATCGCATCAGACCAAAATAAGGCGGTTCGAAATAGAATTAATTAACCCAGATAAGCCTACTGTCCTATATTCTACTGTCATAAATATAGGACAGTAGGCTTATCTGCGTTAAATAAAGCAGTCCACAAATTCGTAAATGATCGTATGAGACTTGTCTCGCGAGACAAGCTGAGCATCTTGCGAGAATCACATCAGACAAAAATAAGGCGGTCCGAATGTTCGCCAAATTTGGCGTCAAAAAAAAAAAACGCACCAATTGTGACCGTACAGTAAAACTCATCCGAAATGTGCATTAACAGAAATAACAAATAATAAATTTTAAAAAAATTCTAATTGATTAAAAATAAATTATACTACCTTTTTTATCAATGAAAACCTGAAAGTTATGTTTCTCAAATTACAAGAATCCAAAAAATGTTTCACCAATAAATTTTTTAATAAAGTTTTATGAATATATTCACAAAGTGTTAAGAAAATAATTTTTTCATAATTTAGATCGATGCGTTAGTTGGAATGCAAATATTAATTAAAGTACACTTATATGGACAATTCTCATAAGCTTAACTCGTTAGTTGGTTGTGGATACGTCTATCACAAACAAGCATAGAATAGTAGTAATATGACAGAAACCGTTTTGGAGCTTTATGCTCGTAGGCTTATACTTCACATTGAGTAAGATTGAGCTTTTTCACAAAACTCTTCAAAAATTTAGAACACCATTTAGGAACATATACAAGCATATACCGTAGAGTTAAAACATTGAAATAAATAATAAAGAACAATTAATTCACTTCCTCTTTTCAGTTTCAGTTGCGTGTTATCTAGCAGATCATATATGCATAAATTTCATGCTTGTACCAGCTTTTACATTCTTAACTTGGAAAGTATGTGTAATAATGCTTACATCCCGTTACCGTTTAAGTCTCGGCAGAACTTTCTTGGGGTGGCAACTTGTGATTTAAGTGAGTTCCAACTAGGGATGGGGCTTTGTTACTTTTCCTGTACTTAGTACGTACTGAGTACAGTTACTTTTAAAGTAACAAGTATTTTACCGATTACATTTCGTACTTGTTACAATTTCTTTTGCACTGCCATCTATCGGATTAAAATATAATGACAAATTTTTTAAAATTTTATTAATAAATTGAATAAAAACTAAATTAATAATAAATAAATTAATAATTAATTAAAACTAAATAAGTAGATGAATAATTTTTTATATAAAACCATAAAATTAATTAATATAATTAATGTTAATTTAAATTATTATCATTTATAAATAAGCATTCACTTAAATATTAATGAAAAGATCTATAAAAATAATTCTTATTATTTATGCAACATTTCAGTAATGGCAAGTTTTTGTTTTTCCTGTAATGCTTTAATTTCTAGTATGAGGCAAAGAAATATAAACTGTTTATCTACAAACTGATTTTTTTCTTTTTGTAAAAAAATTTGTAAATTTCTAAATCTTCTTAAACGTAATTCATTCAATATAAAAATCATGATATTTTATTATTTGCATTTATTTTCAGAATTTATATGTGTTATAAGGAAATTTTCCAATTATTCAATCGTAATTTTCAAAGACTTCCAATGTTAATTAAAATATAAAATTAGATGAGATAATATAATTTCAATTTTTCAACCTAATCAGCTTAATTTTTTATTAGAATTTAGTAAGACTTTCCAATTATGTAAATGAATTTTTATAATTAACTTGTAAATATTTTGCAAAGAATTGTAAAGTGGGAAGTTGAATCAATTACAAAGAGGTTTTATTTTACATTAAACAAAGAGGTTTTACTTACAAAATTACAGCAATTAATCAGAAAAATCAACAAAAATTTAATTTCCTTTATTTTTCTATAATTAAACATTAACGAGACAAACATAGTAAAATTTTTTTATGTACAATAGATAATAATTTTTATTATAAAAGACGTTTACTTGTTTATATTTTTATGTAGTAGATAAACCAGTTTTTTCTAAAATAAAAATTGCAATAACTCACATATCTTGTTTCAGTTTCCTGAAACTTAATCAATTTATGGTTAAATAAAGTAACTTTGCAATTAAAACTATAGTTTTCATTATTAATATATTAACATAATTAATGTATTAATAATGTTTAAGTAAACATAATTATTTTATATTAGATATAGTTGAATAAAATTTCAATAACTATCAAAAAATATAAAATAGTTTTACCAATAATCTAAATGTTATAATGTATTAAGGTAAAATATTGAGAAACAACGTTTAATAAAAAATGGAGGAACAAAAATACATACATTTTATTTACATCAATCCATAATTTAAGAAATAAACATGACAGTAACACATGATGGTATAAATAAAGATAAGGTAAAAATTAACTTAATTAAAGTTTTTTTCATTTCGAATTTTTAAACTAAAATGAATAAACTACCTTCTTTAGTTTTAAATCAACATTCTCATTATTTGAATAAAAATAAATCGTATGGTAAAAAATACAAAAGAACATATTTTATAAAAGTTTAAATTCTGTATATTTACAGTAAAATATAGTGAAACTAAAACATGGTTGAATAAAAAATAAACATATTTATATGGAATTATAATAAAAAATATGCATAGTAAAAATAACAATGGAAGTATGTAAGCAGATTTATATATAAATATTTTTTTAAATAATATATTAAATATTTTTTTAATTTAAGAAATCTGACCTTATTTAAGGTTCAAATAAATATGTTATATATGTTCATAAAATAAAATTTTTAAAAGAAATAATAACAAAAATAAAAGTTAATAAAAATTGCTAAATACATAACAAGAATATCATGCTTTTCTTATATTTTAAAAAACTTCATATATTTGAAATAGAACTACAATCACTGAAACGAAATAAAAGTACATGCGTATTTTATTTCGCAATATAAATTCATATCTCCCTCTCCAACCCAAAGAAATCTTTCAATTCCCAAGTATCCCTCTTCTATTTACCCAGTTAAACCAACTGTCATTTCCCTTCTCCCACCCAGCCTCCCTACCATAAGAAGCTACCATAATCTCATAATTCATCTGTTTGCATCGATATATCGATGATATTTGTACTTGTACTCGCTCTGTCATTGGCTCTTCTGTACTTGTTACAGAAGAGCCAATGACAGAGCGTAATATATACTTATTACTTTGTAACAAGCAAGTACAAAGTAATAAGCAAGTACAAAGTAACAAGCAAGTACAAAGTAATAAGCAAGTACAAAGTAACAAGCAAGTACAAAGTAATAAGCAAGTACAAAGTAACAAGCAAGTACAAAGTAACAAGCAAGTACAAAGTAACAAGCAAGTACAAAGTAACAAGCAAGTACTCATGTACTTGCTTGTTACTTTGTGACAACCACGTACTCACGTACTTGCTTGTTACTTTGTAACAACCACGTACTCACGTACTCGCTGATTACTTTGTAACAAGTACGTGCTCACGTACTTGCTCAGTCTTAGAAACTGGTCAAGTACATTGTACCTGCAACTGTCTGAGGATACTCGAACTCGCGCTGACTTTGTTACTGGAAGTACTTAGTATTTGGAAGAAAAAGTACTGATTACAGGTTGTTACATTCAAATACCGATTACAAAATACTTGTTACAGGTATTTCTTCCCATCCCTAGTTCCAACTAAATTAAATCAGTCTAGGGAACTGACTTATTAGATACGTTTCAGCTGATTTAACGCCATCTTGTTTTCTGCTATCTTGTGGTCAGTGTTTGTTGAAATATCTGAATCCCATCAAAATAAATGCTAGAGAAGCAAAATTATAAAATAATAACGTTGAAATATTTACATCAAAAAACTATAGTAAGTTTGAGAATAAATCCGTTTGTCAACGACATTGCTCATTTGAAATATAATCTTAATTAATGTCATTTTGATCTGTAATTAATAAACGTGCTCAACTATAAAAAAATTCGAAAATATCATATTATTTGTAATAACAAACGATAAATATGGTTTTAATCAAAAATCAATATTTCTTAATTCAGTTTCGACAGAGAGAACGCTGTTTTCAGCATGGTGTATAAGTTAAATCAGATTTAACTTCAAATTGATTTAAAAAGTGCAGAGTGAACGGAGTCAACGACCACAGACCAATATTTATAAGACGTACACACAGACCAATATTTATAAGACGTACATCTTGCCAAAAATAACGGCACGCCAAAATTTTAACTGCCACTAGGTGACGTGACCGATGCACGATACCACTATCGAGTGGGAAATGCATTGATGTCTATGGGAATAAAAATCTTTAAAAGTTAATTAAATAAAACTGAAAATAATGTGAAATAGTTGAATTTACACGATGAATATATTGAATATTAATCTGTCATTGATTATAGTAAAACAAATGATAATGGAAATACAAAATCTGACATTTTATTGTTAGGTGTTATGCAGAATAGAACCAATTTTACTTTCGTTTTTGTGGATAGAGAAACATTCATCTTAGAAAATTCAATGTATCTATTTCCAATATTATTTGAATAATTATATTTAATTATTGATGTTTTCCCTTGATTATTTATTTTTATTTTCTCTGATTTTAACCATTTATAGATAGTTCATAAAGCTGAAAGATATTTTGATAGATACATTATTTTAATGCTTTTTAGTATTAATTGTAATTTTAGAAATTGAATTTCAAATTATTTTAGAATAATTAATTAAAATCCAATATATTTTAATAGGAAATCAAATTCTATTCAATAATTTTTAAATATAAATATAGTTATAATATTAAAATTAATCTTATTTGAATCAAATATAAGTTTAAATTTCAATTTAATTATTCTAGTGATTTTTATAGAAAATAATTATTAAATTCTTTTGTTATTCTAATTTTAAATTCTTTTATTCCTAGTTAAAGCTTTTAATATGTTTTTCTATGATGTTGCATTTTATTGTAATTCATTTTTTACACAATTGAAAATTAAATATTTCTCAAATTCCTTATAACCAATAATTATGTTGTGTAATTAAATAATTATATACTATATACATATAACATTTCTTAAAATTACAGGTAAGAACTACTTACATTTAGTTACAATTCATCAACTACAATAAGCTTTCTTATTTCTCATTATTTTTCTTGAACGATATAATAAAAATCTAAATTTACATTTTTTTAAAAAGAAAGCAATAACATAAAGTGCAAATTAAACTAAATCTTTGCTTCATTTAATGGGAATTACAAACTAAATATCCTACTTCACTGAGTCACTTTTTTAAGAATAAGAGTAACTCATGAAAAATAGAGTATTTAGTTAAAGGGGATATAGAGTTCAATGCATCCAACAATGTCAGTCAAGTTATGAATATTTGTGTCATGGAAATTTCACTCCCGTTGTATTGTGTATCTACTTCTGCTTGACAACAAGGTGGGTTTTGCTAAAAGAATATAATAACTTTATTAAATATCAAAAAAATACATATTAATACACAAAACTGAGTAAATAGCATAAAAAAGGAATAATTTGAAAATTTAGTGAATTTAATCTAAAGTAAAATTAGCAAGATCAAATTCAATGCAAATACAAAAAGAATACAGGTATATGTTAAATTTGTTACTCAAGATTAAAATAAAAATGATATAAATATGGTAGAAATAAAAATTATAGTAAACATTTCCTTAAATAAATCATGCAAATATTTGGAATTGTTTTAAATATTTAGCACTTATAAACACATAGAAATATAAATACTTCAAGTTATAATAGTTATCAAATTATAAAATAAAATATTCAATATTTTTAATGCATATGTTTCATCTAACATTCCTGTAAAGTTGTGAAAATTTATTAATTATTACGAATACATGGAAAATAATAATTACATACTTATTAGTACACATATTTAATTATTTCCAAATACAAATATTATAAATGGTAATTTTACAAGAACAACAAAATGTTTATCTAGGCAAATGCCAGGAAAAAAACACACACACACAAAAACAATTCCACATGTGCAAGCACACATATTTTTAAATTATAATTTAACATAGGCACAAAAAGCTGTATATGTGAAAAACTTGTCTAAAAGAAAAAAGCAATTTGCAATTTATAGAAAGCAAAATGTTTTAGTAATTTATTATTTATAACTTTTAATGAAATGGTAATAAATTGTTTAGTACTTATGTGTGAAAATTACAATTAAGTGAAAAAAAACTGCATTCATATTCAAAGATTTTAAAAAATACTAAAGAAAAATTTTTTTGATAAAAAATTTCTGTTATAAACTTTACCTTCATTTTAAGCCTTGCATTTGTTGTAACTGAACCATGAAATTTAGTAAAAAATGCTTTAATCAAATAGATGCTACAAGCTCTTACAAAATTATTACCCCTCTTTATTATCTGATGAAAAAAATTTCATAATATCTAATGAGGTTGTTTTTCTCAGCATCAGCATTTCATACCTGTTATACTGAAAAATGAGAGTATAAAAAGCTGCGAAATTATTTCCTCTATTTCGCAGCTTTTATTACATTCATGTTTCAATGTTCTGATGGCCGATTTCAGGTCAAGCAATGAATTAGAGGCATTCCTATAGAAACCCTATGACAAGAAGTCGTACGGATTTAGGTCCAGACTGTTTTGGCACCTCTCTGTCTTATGAATTTTTCTGCATCCAGTGAAATAAAATGGTCATCAATCGCCATTTCAAGCCTCATGAAGATGTTAGCAATTTTATGGTAACTTGACTCATATTTCATGAAGTAGTACCACCGTGTCATGTTGAGATGGCCAGCTTCACTCTAACAACTGCCGATATTTCATTCCTGCAGGGCCGGCCCCAGGGTAGGGCCATCCGGGTGGCCGCCTGGAGTGCAATGATCTACGGGCGTCAAAATCATGGGAAATGAAAATAAACTAAAAAAATATTAAGTTACAGGCTTTTATAAAATGCACTAAAAAGTAAATAGTATTTTTTTATTATTCTGATATCATATTAATAAATTATTTTTCATAATATTGTGTCATCGGACCATTGTATTAAAAGTATACCAAATTTCATTGAAATCGGTTCACGGGAATTTTCTCAAAAACGCGATGCAAGATTTGACTGATAGTTTTGATTTTGATTTTTGATTTTGAAACCAAGTGAAACAAGATCTAACAGCCCTTTTTAACTGCATATGATAAGGAAGTAGACTTAAACCAATGCACAATTTCCCACTAGACTTCGGCTGGTGCGAAATAAAATAGATTGTTTAAATTATTAATGCAAAAAAAGCCTTAAAAAAGTGCTTGTGCAAATTGTCCAGTGCGTTTGGCTTCTGCGAAGGTAAGTGTTTTAACTTTTGTTTTCATTAGTAAAAACGAGTAAAATCCATCAGACATAAGCCAAAAAAAGTGTGAGGGTAGATTTCAAATATTAGAGTTTAGATCAAAACATGGCTTGTATGGTATCAAATAAAAAGTAATTAAGTCTGGAGTTGAATAAAATGCATTTTATTTTTTAAGCCAGTGGCGCACAAGGGGGATTTCAAAAATTAGAGTTTACATCAAAAAATGTCTTGTGTGGTATGAATTTTTTTGGCCAGTGGAGGTATTTACAGTAAAGGGGAATTTGTTGTTAATCCTATGAGCTTAGGTGTCCATAAATTGGGGCAGAGTATTTTTCATTTTGTTTGTTTTAGTTTGTCTTTCGTGTTAAAAAATTGGGTTGTTATATTTACAAATGTAAAAATAAAATGTAGGGAGTAGGGACCCCTAAAATTATATAGCGTAGGGCCACATAAATTGTAAATCCGTCGCTGCACAGTGTGACTTGGTTGTTATGGTGTGACCATTCTTTTGAGGACTAACAAAATAGTTGTTTATAAAAATGTCAAATAGCAAGCTGTTTTATACAAGCGGTTTTCAAAGCACAGCGCAGCAAGTGCTTAGAAGTAGCGAGTATAAAAAAGCTTAGTTTTTTGGCACATGTTTTATACAATATTTTATCTTCATCAAAAATTAAAAAAAAATTCAAAACGTGCCGCAGGCGTAATTTCTGACAAAAATATATTTTACACAAAACTACCAAACAAGAGACAAAGTACCAATGATTATTTTTTATATCAATATTATTTTTTATTTTAATTTATTTATTCCAGAAACCAAAATGTCCGATGCTAAGAGAAAACCCTCTGGGTGCGAATTTAAAAAGCGGAGATTGAACAAGCAAACACAGCTTCAAAAACAGCCAGATGCGATGCAGAACTTCTTGAAAGAAGGTAGTTTCAACGCTCCCACAACCGACCAACATTTGAACAACGCCCAGTACCTAGATACTGACTTTCCGGATATGGATACCCCTTTGGACGCAACCGTCAGCATTACTGAGCTGGATAAGTCATCTCAAACGAGTTTGGCGAGTAGTGATGCAGTTCCCAAAAATCAAAATTCGCAAGTTGTGCAGACCCCAGAGAAACATTTAGAAAAGGCTACCGTCCAAAGTATCTCTTCTGACCCAGGATTATGGCCCGAAATTATGAGTTCAACAGATAGAGTTTTTTTGGCTAAACGTGGTCCAGCTGCAGCTTTGTATAATTTTCCTTTTGATGATCAGCATAGAAAATTCTCACCAAAACATTACAAGAAAAGGCTTAGAAATGGAGAAGAGGTTTTAAGAGAATGGATGGTATATTCCGTATTTCAAAACGCTTTGTACTGTTTTTCATGTCGACTTTTTGCATCATCTAGCTTGAGCACTCTTGACAATCGGGGATTTAAAGACTGGAAGCATTTAGGGGACTCTTTAGCACATCATGAAAACGCTAAAACTCGCATATATTGTTTGAAATCATGACTTGAATTGAAGTAAAGATGCAAAATAGGTGAATCTGAGATAAATCACTGGTCTGAAGTTCTTTTACGCATTATATTAGTCGTTAAAATGCTAGGCGAAAGCTCTCTCGCTTTTCGAGGAACAAGTGATAAACTGTATGAACACATAAATAGAAACTTTTTGAAGTTAATTCAGTTACTGATTGAGTTTGATCCAAAATGGAGGAACACGTTCGCAGAGTCCTCAATAAAGAAGAAATCAAAGCTACATATCAAGGGAAAACTATACAAAATGGAATAATTGAATTATTGCATGACAACATAAAGCACCACATCAATGAGAAAGTTCAAAAGGCTAAGTATTATTCTGTGATTCTTGACTGTACTCCCGATGTAAAGTAGAACAGAGGGCATTTGTGGTAAGATTTGTCTCCTTACAGGAATCAGAGTGTGAAGTTCAAGTTAATATCAATGAACATTTTTTGGGTTTTCTACCCATTGAGAGATCAACAGCTAAGGAATTGTCGGAGATTTTACTCGAAGAGCTAGAGAAAAATAGGCTTAAAGTAGAAAACATGCGCGTTCAAGGGTATGAAAACGATTCCAATATGAGAGGAGTAAAATCGGGAGTACAAACAAGAATCAAAAATATATACCCCAGAGCATTTTATGTTCCATGCAAAGTCATTCACTAAATTTGGTTGTAAGTGATATGGCAAAATCCTCATTTGAGGTAGCTAACTTCGTCAATATAGTTCAAAAGTTATATAAATTTTTTTCTTCCTCTTCTTTTCGTTGGGCAATATTACTGAAATACATTGATACTTACTCCTAATACCATTGAGTGATACGAGATGGTAAAGTCGAGTCAACTCATTGAAAGCTCTGTGGTTTCAAATTGGTCCAATTCACGATGTTTTGTACAGCATATATGAAGATTCAAAAATCGATAATACGATCAGAGACGAGGCTAGGCGATTATTAAATAATTTGAAGCAGTTCAAATTTACATGCTCTGTTGTGATCTGGTACAAAACTTTGAGTCATATTAACCCCATCAGCAAACTTTTTCAAACTGTAAATTTTGATATGTCACAAGCTATTGATATGCTTAGACTGCAAACTCTTTTTTGAAAACCTGAGATCAGATGAAACTTTTGAAAGTATCATTTTAGAGGCAACCGAGCTTGCATCAGAGATTGACATGGAAGCTAATTTTGAAACCACCACACCACGTCATCGTGTCAGAAGCAAAACAAGAACTTTTTTGTATGAGGGTCTGGATGAACCCGTTCAAGACCTCAAACAAAAATATAAAATAGATTTTTTTTTACACTATAGATCAAGTAATAAATGCCTTGGAGACCAGATATAATTTGCTAAATACTCATAGTAATTCTTTCAGCCTTTTGTTCAATATTTTTGGTCTAAAAGATATGCCCATAAATGAGCTACTGACTCATTGCAAAGATTTGGAAGTAATTTTAACTGATGGAAATTGAAGCGATCTTAACGCCCTGGAGCTAGCTGATGAAATAAGCATTGTTTCGTCATTATTAACAAAAAAGAGAAACCTCTGTTGAAGTTCTCAAGAGTTTATCGCTACACTTAAATTCGCACCTAACCTCAGCATAGCATTAAGAATCCTACTTACATTGCCAGTCACTGTGACTTCAGGGAAAAGAAGCTTTGCAAAATAAATAAATAAATAAAATCTCAGAACAATGCAGATGCAAAATCGTCTGAATGGATTGACAATGATAGCTATGGAACACCAAACTAATAACAAATTAGACTTGAAATCACTGGTTCGTGAGTTTGCCGAAAGAAAAGTTAGAAAAAAAGCATTTTAATTTCTTTGGTTAGTTAGAATTTATTTATAAAATGGGATGTTAGTTTAGTTAGCATCACTACATTTTAATTTTTGTTATTTTGCCTTAAGTGCTCAATTGCTTATCTTGTTATCTAATGCTTGAGTTTTTAATAAAACGTTTTTTTTTTTAAATTTTTTTCAATGTTTTCTTGATTTTCTGATAAGTTCGCATGAGATTTATTTAAAAAAAACAGCGGGGGGGAGCACAAAATTAAGGTTTTGCCAGGAGCGACAAAATGTCTAGGACCGGCCCTGACTCCTGTCACCAAGCTATTAATGAATATCGGATCAATTACTACGCTATTACCACTTCACCGGGTATTCTTTTCTTTCCGAAATCTGTACTGTATACTCTTCAAATGTTGACATTACTTCGGTAATTCTCATAAAGTTTTCTTATGGTAGATTCTAATTCTTCCAAAGTCAGAGATTTCGTATTGTATGTTATTTATTTCTGGTAATCACAAGCATTAACTTGAAATGTGAACATATGTGGTATTACAAATTTGGAATTATACTTGTATCTGTACATTTGAAATCAGGAACTTAGAATACTTTCCCATACAACCACACACATCTATTAGACGTCTTTTAAACATCCATTGAGTCCAAAAGACGTCCTGGATACCTTTTGGATGTCATAAAGACGTCCATGGTTAGATGTGAACTGGATGGTCTTCTATCGACTATATATGAACGTCGGATTGACATCCACGGTGGATGAGTTTTGGATTATTAGCATTTGGATCTGTAATAGACATAATTTATATGTCCATGATAGATGTAATTTGGACGTGCATGGTGGACGTACTTAAGACATTCATAAAGGATGTTATCGTGACATGTATTAAAAGTAGGTAATTAACTGCAATTGTAATTATTTATGTTTATTGCTTCCATAATTTTAAATTATCGTTTGCCTCACAGTCTACAGTCGTTTAATGCTTTGTTAAGAAGTGTTTACGAAGTAAGTTAAAAAATAATTGCTTTTCTTTTTAAATAACTTACTTTTATTCCAAAGAAGTCATAATAGAAATAAGGTTTAAAAACAGAGTAGTGTCATCTAAGTGTAGAAAACCATGTTTAAAGTGTATTTTTACTTTTAAAAATTACATTTAAAACTATTTTAAATTAACGTTAAAAGGTAAATTTTGCTTTTATTAATAAATTGTGCTTGATTGCAGAATGTAATAATTTTTTTATGTCATTAAATTTTAAAATTATTTTTAGGCTAAAAATGCAAATATTGCGATTAGGATGAAAATTGCTGGATGAAAATACCACAAAGTAATTTTCTTTAGTAAAAACGATTTTTTCTCTCCAAAATTACTTAAATTTCTTATTATTTTGTCATACAAAGACTTATATATTTATATCTTGATTTCAACAAGATAAAAATTAATCAATATTAGGATTTGATTCAAAGATTTAATGTTGAATTACAATACTTTTTAATGTTGAATTAAAAATCTGAGTGTTTTTTATTGAATATCAAATTTTAAATCAATAATTCAAGATTTTGCTACTTTTTTAGAAAAAATTATATCACCCAATTATTTTAATGTATATTGGACTAATATTTCAAATGAAGAGCTATTAAAATGTATACTTGAAAATTAATTTTTGTATTTTGTAGTTAAATGGAAGATATGCTTATTTCCCATACCAGATTTGGAATTCTTACTTTTCTGGAGAACTTCTCTTGTTGTCTACTAAAGGTTCTAGAATTTGAAGTAAGCATTTTTTTATTTTAAGGAAAAATGATGTTTAAGATTACGTAAAATCATCTAGTATGAAATGTTTACATCTTCAGTGATTAAGCATTTAGAATGTGACTGTGTGTGATCTGTGGATGTAATTTTCTATAATATTTTCTGTACACTTAATTTGGTAGCAAAATTTCCTACTTCCATAATGTTTGTGATGCTGAATATTTTTTATATTCTTATTTTATATTATTTTGTTTAATACTCTTACAAAAACTATCTGATCATAATATCTTCAAAATAAACTATTTTTTTAATCACACTTTAAATATCTAAGTAAATTAATATAAGACTGCTCATTTTCAGGAAAAAAATCATAAATTATAATAGCAAATGAAACTCTTAATACATTGATTTCATTTTCACTAAAGTTATTTTTAAATCAATATAGTTAAAACCTTTTTGTACGAGAAGAATTTAGTTTATTTTAAAAAATGAAATTAGTAACTAACTGAAATTCAAACCATTTGCTTGCATGTGTATGTCCTGAAAGGAAGTTAAGAAGCATGCTCTCAGTGAAATTAAAAAGCAAAATGATTATGTAAACAGAACAACGAACAATGTTTCTGGAAAGAATATTATATGTGCATTTCCATTCAAATTCTGTTGATTAATTTAATAAATGATTCTCTGATTTAGATTTAAACAGAATTATCAATATTCTTCTATTTTTAATTGCATTCCTTTAAATTTATTTTGTAGTAATTCACTTTTCTACAGACTTCAAAGACTTTACTGGCAAAAATAAGCTGAATGGCATCTACGTTTCACACAATAACCTGATTTTTAGTTCTATTAAATATTTCTTTATTAATCTAATTTGAATATTAAAAAAGATGTACACATTTGATCACAGTAAACATCATTTATTTATTGAATATTGATAGGAAATTCATTTTTTCTATAGTGTTTCATATTCTGCTCTGCTTTGCATGAAAAATTGCTTATGATGGGCTGAACCTAGTTTCAAATAAATTGAATAAATAATTTGTTTTATAAATAGTTAGCTTTTTATATTCAAGATTTTAAATTTTTTTATTGTGTTATGCTTTAATTATTTTGGTTGATAAAGTTGAATTGTATTTTTAAGAGATAAAATGTACCTCATTTATCAATTCTTAATTTTGTTTTCCTTTTCAGTTAAAC
The DNA here is from genome assembly GCA_037975125.1 of Latrodectus hesperus. Classification (NCBI taxonomy): domain Eukaryota; kingdom Metazoa; phylum Arthropoda; class Arachnida; order Araneae; family Theridiidae; genus Latrodectus; species Latrodectus hesperus. The sequence continues at coordinate 44,092,164 of CM075856.1, read as the reverse complement.
GAGAATAACAAATTTATATACCTGAGGATGAGATTAAATTTAAAATAAGCAAATTAAAAAAATTTTAATTTTTCTATATTATTTATGCTTATTTGGAACTAATATAGAGCAAGAGAAAATAAATCATTTAAAGAATTAAAAACATGGCAATTTGTTTCTACTGAGTGCAAATTGTAAATAAATATATCATGTATTAAATTTTATTAAGAGTTTACTGTTGTAAAAATGTTTAATCAAAACATTTAATATGTTCCTTAGTAAATAACATTTCTGTTTATATTTAGCACTAATATGTAAATTCAATTCTATATTTTATTATTTAAGTTCTGTTCTTTTAATGGTAGATTAATAGGTAAAATTTAATATTAACTGTTGTTTTGCTAATTTGAAGATTCATTACAAATTTTAAACATTTTGTAATTTCTGTTATTTAATCAATTCCAAAGGGTAAAAGATTAAATAGTATATTTTTTCCAGAAATTAGTCCCTTAGGTTTAGCATATATGTAATGAAAAAGATAAACATTTCTAAAATTGGTATTATGATATTTGACGTGCCATGTATCTAAACTGGACCAAAATGAGGCGTCTACTGGATTAGAGTACATCCACCTGATGTCATATCGACGTCTATTGGAAGAAATTGTGTTGTATTCCGCTGTTACCATATTACAGTTGATTTGATTTTGTATTGTTTAAATAATTATTTTTTATATATAAATGCTTTATTAAATGTATAGGAATATATATTAGATTTATTTTTCTAAAACTTATGTGAATTTCATGTTGTAAATAATAATTATTGTTATGACTACATAATGTATGGATGTTGCCAAAATTAATACAGTAATTTCAAATTTAAATTATAAAATGTTTTTAATTATAAAATATTTATATTTTTATTTGTTTTGTTTCAGTGACACTTTAAGCTTGTCTGGGGGAACTTCTTCCGGGAACTGCACCATAAGCATCATTAAAAAAATTGATGGCCAATAAACTTGCACCAGAGTTCAGTTATTTTGGTGCTAGGGATAAGAAATCCTTTAAAGGACTGAATATAAAGCAGTTAGTTTTAGGTAAGTGCAATGTTTGAATAAGCATGTCATTGAAAGTTTTGTTTTGTAGAAATGATGAAAAAATACTTTTCTCATAAAAAAAATTTTTAATGAAATATATTTATATAAGCGCTAATAAATAAATTAAATTCTCTGTTTGATTACTTAAGCATAGTTTTCATTATAAAAGTAATGTTCAATTCTATCTGATAATTTGAAGGTGTTTGTAACATACTTTATACATTTTGCAATTTTAATTATTTAATCAAACACAAAGGTTACCATGTTTACAAAGCTGATATTTCTCAGAGCTAAATATATATTTAAAACATTTACTGAATTAAAATATAAATATTTCTAACTATGTTTTTATAAAGTTACTTAATGTCTTAAATTAGTGAAGGAAATTTTTGATATTTTTCTGATTAATTTACGCTTTTTTTAATAATGAGATTTACATCCAATCAGTTTAATGTATTAATCAGATTGATAAGAAATAAATTAAATATTGATGAAAATTGTCTTCTGGATTTTTACTATTTTGTCTGAGGTTATTCATCTGAAAATGTTAATTGTTATTGTTAATTATTTTAATTGTACTTTATTTTCAGATGCTGTGTGGTGAACTCCACAGTATTCAAAGACAACAGATGGTGAAATAGAAACTGCGGTTATGAACTGGTTATATCATGCAAAAGCAAGATTTATCAATGAAAGAATCAAACATTTCAGTTAATTAGTATTTATGTATAATGTAAATAATCAGAATAAAAATTGTGTGAATTAAAAATAAATTCTATTAGTTTGTTATATTTTTCTTGAATTAATTAAGATTTACACTCTCTTGCTGGAATGTTTTCTTAAACGAATTTTAATTTTAGAAAGAAAATTATTCAGCTTTTAAACAATGAAATAAGTAATTTTCAAAATTTTTGTCATAATAATTTGGAATATTTAATTGAGTGGAAAACTTTAATTAAATAAAAGTTTCTCTTTTATCTTATTTTTTTAAAATTTTTTTATAGTATTTTTGTAAACATAAAAAGACATTGTTGAAATTATATCTAATTAGTTAAAATATTTGGCTGAGAAATAATTCTCATAAATTTCTCTTACTATAAAATTAATTAAAAAATAGACTATGAACAATAATTTGCCTGATATTAAAATTTAAAAAAAATTTACACTCTACAAATAAAAATATCCTTGACTATTTTATTGTTACTCTCTAGTTATAATAGTAATTCATAAATTTATGCAGTCACTGGAAACTTCTTGCAAGTAATTTTAACTTTTCCAAAAAAAAAAAGAGTCGTTTTATTTTAAACAATAAGAAACTAAATTTTCAAAAGGTTAACTATAAAATAATGAGCATAAAAAAATAATACTAATTTTTCAATTGTAAGAATTTTATTACATTAAACTTGAACAGTAAATCTGTCAAAAATTTAGGATATTTGACTGAAAATTAAGAAAAATGTGATGCTAAAGCAATTTCATAAGTAACAAGCTAATTAAAAATAATTTTCTCTGTCTAGTGGACAAAAATATGGGCCACTAAGATAGATGAGGGATTATTTCAAAATCTACGCACATCTAGAATACATCCATAAAACTACCTAGTATAGAGCAGTGCGTATGAATACATCCAAATTTCGTCCATGAGCCATCCACTGGCAACGTCTCGTAGACGTATAGTGGACGTAAAATAGGTGGATATTTGACGTGCCATGGATCTAAACTGGACCAAAAAGAGACGTCTATTGGATTAGAGTACATCCCGTTGAGGATGTCATATCGACGTCTAATGGACGAAATTGTGTTGTTTGGGTTTCTAGGACCACCTTTTATGCAGCGCATGCAGTAGATTCCCAGCTACCCACCATGCTATTATTTATTTTATTTATTTAATTAATTAATCCTACAAAAATTATTGAAAAATAGTCTGCCAATACTTGTGCAGTGAGTGTGCATGAATTCTTACTAATGTGTCTTTGACTACCATGGGAATTTCCAAGCATTTCTTTTGTACGTTCTTGTTCAGTAAACTACTGTGTCAAGTGCACAGGGATGTTATTCATTCACAGTAAGTTTTTGACTACCGTATGTTTTACTGTAGTCTTATTAACAATCGTGATTATGGAAAATAAAGTAAACTGTTTTAATAGATCAGTATACAAGTTTCCATTAAAAGGATTGGATAAAGGGGAAACAATGCAGAAGGTCACTGATGATTATAGCATCAGTCGTCACTTTGTTGGAGAATCAAAGCAAAAATTATTCGAGAATGGGGATCCTCACGAGTTTCTGAAATTAACTTAAAAGACAGAAAAACTGTGAAAAAATGACCATGAGAAAACTAGCGAAATTTTTATACATCTAGTCAATTCAGTTTAGGAATAAAAGGTGTTGCATATTTCACGACCTATCTTAAGAAAAGGCGTTACATATCGAAAAAGAATTTAAAGAATGTGGTACCGATTTTAATGCTAGTGAAGTCTGACAACATTTATGAAAAAGAGATAGGGAATTTGTCAGTTAAGCGTTTGCGGTAAAAAAGTAATTGCCAAACTTTTAAGCAATGAAGAAATTTAAGAATAAGCTTCTAATTTTAATTGAAGTTGAAAGTTTAACAAGCGGTCATACATTTCATTGTGACGAAACGAGTGTTAATTATAAAATTTATCGAGCATTAATGAGCCTCACAGTTTA